>DWNE01001170.1:0-23224 GCA_018249875.1 Cecropterus toxeus | reverse complement strand
CTCTTTTTAAGTTTATACATGTAGTGCTTTAGGTTAAGCCTGTAAATTACATGTAACATGTTATTATACAATAAATAGATAAATAAAGAACCACTGATCCGATTTACATGAAATTTCGCATGGAGGTAGCTTATTTAACTGGTAATTATAAGCTACTTAGGTATTTTTCACTATTTAAAGATGGCGACTAATTTAGTGACGTCACAACACCCTTTGGTTTCAGACTTTCAAATTTCCATTTTAAATTAAAAGAACACGCTGAAAATTAGCAACCTTTAATGGAATATACGAGGTTAACATTTAATTTTCTATTCAGAAGGTCCTTACCACTTTTCATGTACCTCCAACGGTTGACAAGTAAAATCTAAATATTTTGTCACATAATGGAATACGGCTACTTCAGCTAGTATGCGACATATTATTAGATCCGGTGTCGGATGCGTATCGTATATCTATACTTCTATACTAATATTATAAAGCAGTAGACTATGTTTGTTTGAACATAGTCTACTGCTTTATAATAATCTCACACGCTTTCTATACTTATAGCCCCATACTAGGATTTTCTCCCGTGTCGAGGGTGCCATGGACACACAAAGATGAATACACAAACACCCAGACCCAGAACAGAAATCTAAACTCATTCACATTTCTGTCTGGCCGGGAATCGAACCCGGGTCCCACTGCGCGTCAGACCGGTATGGTGACCGCTACGCCACGCGGGCCGTCAGGAACTACTGGTTCGACTTAAAAAAATATTTTTGTGTTGACTAGTAAATTTATCGAGGAAGGCTTTAGGCTATATAACATCACGCTATGTTTATTTATCACGTTCTCTAATACACGCTGGTGAAACCGCGTGGCACAGCTAGTTACATAAAAAATGTAAGTTACTTCACACACAGACACATATACCCATTACCTATGTATTTATGTTAAAATTGTTTAGCGTATTATGTTTTATCTTAATGTCACTGGCCTAGTACAACAAACATTGACTCAATGCTGTTTTGACCCACTTACAACACCTTTTAAGGCTAAATCCTATATCAAACCAATTGTAAATACCTATTACAATTATTGACAAAATTTAAAATAAATATTTTTACGAGGCGTTCCAACTTAGTTCTCAGAGGCAGAGCTAATTAAAGGGGGAGAGGTGGGGCATAAATGAAGGGTAAATATATATATGATTATATATTTACTTTTGTCAACTTTATATGACAGTTTTTTTAGTTTTTCCCGGGAAGCACAAGTTAACATGTTAATAATGTTAGCTTAAACACGTTAGGGGCCTCTGTACCCTAATCAAATAATCTGGTCTTGTCTGGGTTGATCACAGGTGTCTATGAACGGCAGAAGCCATCTGTGTTGCATATGGAATTATTTGATATTTTATGGTTGTCTTTTCTCGGCCAATCCATATACGATTTAATTAAAAAGCCCGCAATAAAATTGGAACGCTTCACGAGAATTATTTGCTACATAAAAATGCCATCAAAAAGTACACACGAGATCCTATAATTCCATAAAATTATAAATAAATAAATCACACGAAACGATTACCCCGCCAACTACAAAGTTCGCGCCAAAATGGTCTTAATTAAAGATTATGTCCGCGTCAACTGTCGGCTTTAGATTAATAAAAAAAAAACACTTTTTGTCAAAAATCCCTTTTTATTAAAAAAGCGACACCCATTTAAAATGAAGGGTGATATTGTATGGGCATCTGTCAAAGTTTAGGGGAAAAGGGGAAATTGTTGAAAAATGGGATGTTAAAAAAATAATGGCAAAACATGGCAACACGAGGGTTAACTCCGTCACGATGTCAACATGGTGTCTACTTAACCCGCCGTCGCGGTTCAATCGGTGTTAAGTTTATGATTTAGTTGAAAACCAAGTTTTATATTTATATCGTCGTTTATGAAACCCGAGTTTATAAAGTTAACCCAACGAACTTGTTTTTATAATTTTAGTTATCATAGGGTTAATACTATTTAGTTGAAGTATTAAAAAACAATACTTTTTTAACACTTATAATAATGTCTTTGTTTACATTCATAGCATCGTTTATTAGCTTTTCTACACGTTTGGTTATTTATAGACGACCCGCGTGGCCGAGCGGTCACCATACCGGTCTGACACGCAGTGGGTCCCGGGTTCGATCCCCGGCCAGACAGAAAAGTGAATGATGAGTTTAGATGTCTGATCTGGGTTTGGGTGCTTGTGTATTCGTCTTTGTGTGTCTATGGCATCGACGACACATGAGAAAATCCTACTGTGGGACTATGAGTGTAGAAAGCGTTTAGAAAACGAAACGAAACGAAACGAAATTAAAGGAAATGAAATTAATTTATTTTGTGTAGGCCTACGGGGGCACTTACAAATTGTCATTTACAGTATTTCTTCTTACACTACCACCGGATCGGAAAATGACCTCTACTGAGAAGATCCGGCAAGAAACTCAGCGGGTTTGTCTTTTTTCTTTGTAATACTTTGTACTTTTTTTAGCCGTATTGTTTATTACAAAGGCAATAAACGGCTAACTCCAGTATGTCGCATGCAAATCATAATCCCTCTTAAAATCATTTCAATTTTATCAGTAACAGTTGGAAGGTTAATTCAATTCAATTGCTTTACCACTCTTAAGGAATTCAACTTAATGAATTTAATTCTATTTATAAAAAAACATAATAATTAAAAAAATATATATAACCCTATTAATATTGTTTTAATAAATTTAAATCTCATTTTTTATTCTATTTAAATTCATCGGAGCGTCAATAGTATTCAATACTATAAATGCCGTGTTCACCTGGGTTTCTTTTTTTGGTATAATTTTGTACAATTTGTCAGTGATACAAGGTTGGTGAAAAAAATAATAAAAAAAATATAGCATAATGTAGAAACAACTATTTCAACTTAGTCCTTTACTATATTATAGTAACACAAATGTGACCAATCGATAAATGTCCATGTTCCATAGTGACCATTTATCATCAGGTCGACTGCAAATAAAAAAGTAATTAGACTAACAATAATAAGTCACTCGATGGCTTCTAAGTATAAAACTACAAACCTTATACGAATAATCATCGGTAAATTAACCAACAGGCAATATTTATATTTCGACTAATATGAATAATTAATTACACAGTTAAGTAATCAGGCATTAATAAACGCAGCCATTTCGTCGAATAAAGGAGAAATAAGGAAAACACCGACTTATTTGTATATTTAATTTATTGAATACGGTAGAAATGCTTCGTAGTAATTAATGGAAAACAAATACATAACAAACAGACGGATCTAGGAACATATACCGACCACAAGTTACCGTGCAACACTCGCTACCAAAGCAACGAAATTTATTATCTGTCACCGGAATACTGGCAGGTTTTCATGTTTGACCTTTGTTTATGTGCATAAAAAAGGAAGATTGACTTTAACTTATCTAATTAATCTTTGTTAATACAACTAAATAAATAAACTACATTTATTCTTCACTTACGTATTTTCATCTAAAAATTACAAATAAAAAAATCATGGCTTTCTAAACTTATTCACGGAATTATTATTATTTGTCACAGATCCCTACAATTTGAAATACAATATACTCTGTGGAACCTGTAGACATAACAATTTGTTTCTTTTCAAATATATAAGATTTAAAAATGGAACACAAAAGTTACGAAATTACGAAAAAAATAGCAAACAATATAGGTAATACTATATTGTTAACTATTAAAAAATGGAAAAATTATTTAATTAATATCTATTAAGATAAATATATTTAGAATTAAAATTTCAATTTTAAATTTGTCAATCATTTAATTTATATTTTGTTTTATTACAAGTCTTGGCTGTATAGTCAAAGGTGTGTAAAGTTCGCGCCGTTTTTCATTAAAAAAACTTGTGCGGACTATTCCAGTCCGCGCAAAAATCAAATTCTTTACCATTTATTAGCATTTCATATTTATCATCTCAATTCTAAACAAATGTAAGATTTTGTTTACAACTGGTTTTATCGACATAGTCAGATTTTTTATTTATCAGTTGTAAATCACACTCTAGTTTGATAACAGATGTAAGTATGGGTTGTTAATTTTCTACTTGAACTCCATCCTATGGATAATATTTGTTACTAATTTCGATTTTTTACCAAATATAAGCAATTTTTATTACCTACTCTTAGCGCAGTTTATAAAACTATTTTTCAAAAACACTTTCATATGCCATTTTGATAAAGTTTTACAAATTGTCGCTTATCCGTATGTATAGAAAATGAATGTACCACATCTTATGTACATTGTACATACTTGCAAAAAAGATAATTTGTGTGGATTAGGAATATACTAGAATAGAAAATATTATAGTTTTTAGAATTTTTAGTATTACTATTTAAAGTTATATTTTATTCTGAAACACTGGTGATACCGCGGTGCTCTACTTTAAGAAATAATATTACCTTTTAATTAATTTAGTAGAAAAATCTTTTAAAATCATTTACGCATAATAATTCTCCATAATATTATGTAATATGCTTGAAGTGTATCAGAGCGTCCCTCAGAACTTCGCAAAGTGGATAATGCTTTAATCTTTTAATTCTAATGAAGACCTGTATTCAACATAAGGGCTGTCATTATTTAAAAAAAATACACATTAAATTTATGTTTATTCGAAATTATGTAGATATTACTTTTATATATTTGAAATACGTTGAAATTATTTCGTGTATTTGATGTATATAGGTATATCTCACAATGTATATTTTTTATTGTATATTTTCGAAATATTTTAAATACACGTTTCATATATAATTAGTTTTCCAGTGGTTCTTAAAGTTGTACACGAACTAGTAAAAAGAAAATTAGTAAAATAAGGTATAAAACAATAAAATAGTTAGTTTCGAGTGTTGCACTATAACCCAGGCATAAGATTTGGCTTTCTCCTTAGCCAGAATATAATGCTCTTTTTTATTATTAAGTACTATTTTACAGAACATGAAAGTCAATTCCATACACATATTTCATCTTATTTATTTTATCTGTGGTATTTCATTTTTTATGTTTATTGTATTACATTTTTGGTTATAATTGTGATTAACATCTTATAAAAGTATGGGATATTGACTTCCACGTCAATAAAATAAGAAAAATAATTTGACTAGAAATAACACAGTTTTTATATAATTCGAAAAAATATTACCATTTATAATGTAATTTATAATACAGTCGCACGAAAACTAAATTATAATAAGAAATGAGACTAGAACTTCAAATTTAAAATTATTTTAGGAATATTTTCAGGAATGAATAATCCTGGTTTGCCAGTGATTGTCAAAGTTTTAACATTTTTTAAATAATTAACATCTCATATAGCAAACTTTGGCAGCCATTAGGAAACCTTAGAAATAAAAACTAAATTGAATGTACAATTTATCCTAACAAAATCTAGGTTTTTATTTTTTTAGTTTTTAATACAATAAAATGTTTGTACCACTGTGACGAACTTAAATGATAAAATCAATAAAATATTACTTAATAAGTACATACATGTTTTTTTCTAAATGAAGAATAATATTCTTATGAAAATAAAAAAACGTAAAAGAATAATGCATTAAATACCAATTTTATCTACAGTTACCATCATTTCTATAGAAAATTACGTATTTTATTACTCTTATAGACATATTCAGCTAAAAATTGTCCCGAAATTTCAATTCAAATACACATTTGGTTATAATATAAGACATATTTCACACTATTGAAATCTCAAACAGTATTTGAATTAAATCCCGGACATAACGGTAAAAATATTATGTTGTTTGTGATTATTATAGTAAAAATAGTTAAGTACAAAAATTGACTGAAATTACTACGCAGCAGTAACGTATAAGATATTTCGGTACAAAATGGTACTAAATTGAAAATACACCATCACAAAGTTCTGGTCACTTACAATATAACTTTATAATTTAAATGTATTTTCAATTTAACCATTCGAGGTACTAAATACGAAATATGGAATGTAGCGTATAACCAGCGGTACATAAGGTACAAAAACAAATCGTAACAAATGTGCGACTGTACCCAACTGTTTAGCATTGTACCCGAGTGAATCTAAATCTAAAAAACCCAGTTGTAATCCCTCCTGTAACCGTTACTACGCTTAATATTAATTTGTACTGTATTTTTGTATCACCAAGCTCCGTTATGATTCAATGATCAAATTTGTACTCGTTTTAACATTTATAAAACTATTGGTCTATGGCTCCACTCGCGGTACAATGCGGTCTGAACACAATTAACATTTCACTACATTCAGTGTCGGATCGTATACAACTGCTCGATTTCCGAAACAGTAAAAATTCCGCGTTTTCCTCTAAAACGCACGCCTTAACAAGGGAAATCGAGCCATTGAAATGATCGCGACGCGTACATTTTTTATTAATTTTGTTATTATTTAAAACATTATTAATATAATTTGTTGTATCGCGCGCGCGCGTCTCGGCTCCGAACGAAGATTGCGTTTTGGCTGTGCAGGAAGACTAATAGGAAGATGGAAACTCAGCCATTAAAACAACGTTAGGAAACTTCACCGTAAACGAAAACCGTTGAAAATTGGACTTAAGTTAACTTTAGAATTTTAAATCCAATCTTCAATTCAAATTTGTACCTACAAGGAACTTATCTAGGAACATCTTTTCATGTGAATACACAGCTGATTATCTTTATAGATAACTTTAGGAACCAAAATTAGTTAATCAAAACGCAGCAGCGTGTTGCCAAGTTCTCTTTAATTTTACATGAATCATAAGTCTGGTTGTTATTACTATCGGAAGCTTTACCCTGATCCACAATTATATTACTACAATCAGGAAGCCGTGCTTCGTTCGGAGCCGTTCCACGCGCGACCTCTAGTGTTAGATTAAATTACATCTTACGTACATACATAGGAACTTTCTTTAGAAGCTGCATGGTTTGTACAAGCTAACCTCCACAATGATCTACCGAATAATTAATTATTAAATAAATCTGTTATCTTCAAATATATATTAATATTCGTCGACGACAGTTGTACTATCTCATACATCTCTCGCGTGGATTGGTTTAACATTTCACTATTTATGCATTCTCATCTCAACAACTCGTTATAATAATTAAAATAACTCTGCTCAATATTTATTTGTAACAAATTCAATATTTCCTTTACGTAATTCTAGGGGTAACATATTCGGATACCGGTTCTCTATCTACGCCTGCCTTCATAGCCTCCTATTATTGTAAAATTTAACCGGTTCAGTCTTCTTCAATAAAGTTAGAGACGGATTAACTATTTAACTTTATCGCTAGGGAGTTTTATGATAATTTGTACTAATTGATGATGGTCCACTGTTCAGTGTCTGAGGTAGCAATAATTCGGAGTGACCGGCGGCCATCGGAACCACAAGAGATGCGCGAGACGACGCCGTCCGCAGTAACGTACAAATTATTAATTACAATACAAATAAATATAAAAGTTAAAGCCCGGCCGAACGACTAAAGGGTAGGACGGAGCTGCGCCCACGTCCCCCCGAAACAATGACCCGTAATGATTGATGTGTTACACAACAAAACCCGTCTGACCGGGCCTCACCACCACATACCTAATCAGATTTAATACTAAAATTACGTTTAATGTTGATCACTGCCCAATAGTACGTATCTTTGTGCTTAAGTCACTCCTAGACAACAATAAATAGTATCGAGTAGCTAACTTCCGCGCGGTCTCCGTCCGCGGCGGCGCGTAACGCAGAACTATATTTATTTGTACTTTAGTGTAACTCCAAAAATATTTATACAATAACAGCCTATATAACCTAAAGTGAGGTAGAGCGGTTGTCGCAATACGCTAAGTGGCACCTAGTGTTGTACTGTGGGTGTGGCCGCTGCCCGCGCCGCGGCTCGCCCGGGTGTCGTGTCGCAGCGCGCCAGTGATCAACATCGCTCCGGCACTACGACGCTAACGTGAGCACGCACTCACTGGTAAAATACGTATCCATTAAACAATAATAACTACGTCTAGGGTGTATTTCTTCTCCCGATCGAAATCGACGTTTCAAAAACTCGTCTCGGACCGACCCAACGTCGAGGAGATAATAAATAAACAGATTCATAAGCGGCAACGTTTCATATATCACCCGTCATATAATTCTCAATATACGAAGTTAGACTCTGTCGAAAAAAGGCCGGGGGCCGCCGCGCGGTGTGGCGCTCGGGCGGGCGGCCGCGGACAGCTCCTCGGGAACGATCACGTCTCATTTTTCTCAGCAATCGCTTGAAGGCACACAGCGTTAAATGTAGTCAGTAGAGTTCAGCGATCGGAGCGCGCGCTCGCGGCGGTGTAGTCTAGGGCCGCGAGCGCGCGCGGCGGCGGCGGCGGCGGCGCTAGGCCGGCGTCAGCGTCAGCGTCACGGTCGCGCGGCGCGTGGCGCGGCGCCGCACCGGCAGGAACACCAGCGCCGGCAGCAGGCTCAGCGCGCCGCCCGCCTCCTCCAGCACGAACGGCTGCATGGTGAGCGGCGCCCGCGGCGCGCGCGGCACCGCCAGCAACGCGCCCGCGCCGCCGTGCGCCGCCCGCACGTGCGCCTCCAGCGCCGCGAAGCTCTCCGCGCGGAACTCGCAGCGCGAGCACGAGTACGCGTCCGCCTCGCCCTCGCCCTCCGCCTCGCCCGCCTCGCTCGCCTCGCCGCCCTCCGCCTCCGCCTCGCTCTCCGTCTCCGGCCGCTGCGTGTGCGCGCGCTCGTGCGCGAACAGGAACGCGAGCACGTCCGTCGTGAACGGGCAGTACGCGCACGCGTACGGCTTGTCGCGCGCGAGGAGGTCGAGCGGTCGCGGCGGCAGCTGCGGCGGTGGCGGTGGTGGTCGCGCGGGCGGCGCGTGTTCGGCCAGCAGGTGTGCGCGCAGGGCGCGAGGCCCGCGGAACCGTCGCGCGCACAGCGGACACGGCTCGGCGGGTGCCGCCGTGGTGGGCGCCGGCGGGGCGGGGATTCCGTGTGTGTTATGTTTGTGCACTCGCAGGAAGTACTTGCTGCACAGCTCCTTGTGACAGATATCGCACGTCACACCGCCCAATTGGGTGCCGCTCTCCAGCGAGATGCCGTGCATGCGCTGCATGTGGGTACGCATGAAGTACTTATTGCACAGTTCCTTGTTGCAGATCTCGCAGAAACTAGATCCGGCGCCGCCCGATCGCCGCTCGTCCTGCGGCGGTGGTGACGAGGAGGGCGGCCGCGGTGCTTCCGGAGGTTCCTCGGCCAGGCGTTCCGCCGCGAGCTCGTTCAGTTGTGAGATCATCGTTTGTAATTTTCTAAGCTCCTCACTGGCAGAACCGGGAGAGGCCGTGCCGCGTTCTTCTACGATCAGATTGAGAGGACTAGTTTGTCCTTCGCGTAGTGCTGCTTCGAAATCGTCCCGGTCGTCATCCCGTTCCCTTTTCACTTCCATCGCCTCCTCGTTGTCGAAGGGTGGCGGCAGAGATAGAGAACGCGGCGGCGTGTCGGTCGGTGGAGTGATCGGCGGCAACAGAGCGTTCGGCGGAGTAGCAGATGGTGGGGAGTGCTCCGTGATGGGAGAACGATGAGCGGGCACGCCGTGACGTCTTTCCCGGTGCGTTCGGAGAAAGTATTTATTGCAATACTCCTTGCAACATATCTCGCAAAACGCTTCGGGGTTAGTGACACCGAGCCGGCGAAGCACATCAGGTTGGAAAGCGGCGTCGCGAGCTCGACGCGCCGAGTCGGGGGACAACCGCCGTGGCGTTCCTCCCGACTCCTCGTCAGAAGACCTGCGCGGCGGAGACGGCTGCGGCTGCTGGGGGAGCCCGGTCGGATGGGGTTGCGGCTCGCCGTCGTAAATACCGTGTTTGTTCGCCCGATGGGTCTTGAGGAAGTATTTGTTGCAGAACTCCTTACAACACAGGTCACAGTACGCCTCCGGGTTGAAGATACGCGGAGGATCGTGTCGGGGGAGAAGGCGGAAGGCGGCGAGCGGATCGAAGGTGGGTAAAGTGAGTTCCCCGAAAGCGAGCGCGCTCTTGTAGATGTCGGCCATCTTGGCGTGGAGGTCGAGCGGCGGGGGCTGGGCGCGCGCGGGGGCGGCCTGCTTGCGACGCTTGCGGCCCGGACTGCCGCCGCCGTCCTCGACGCCGCCGCAGTCCCGCTCGCGCTTCACCGCCGGCGCCACCGACATCGCGTCACCGCCGCATCTGGAATTAGACAAGGAAATGCTTAATCATTTGTGGCAAGCCAATATTGGTGTACTGCTAAGCACGGGTCATCATTCTGAATGAGAGTTTTTAGGAAACCGCACTGGGCACGTGCGAATTTTTAGACTTTAGACACCTTTGAAAACTTTTTACACAACTCTCAGATGTGTAAGTTACTCACGGTGTTTTCTTTCAACGTAAAGAAGTTACAATTAGGTTCTACTATGAACATCATTTAAAGAAAATCTGTGCTTGCTCTAAGAAACTTCCCAAAAATGCAAACACTTATTTTTCCATGACACAAAAATTTCGCATTAGGTCCCTTTTATTCTCATCGTGTGATGTTTATAAATGTATATCATCAATCATTGGTCACTTCTACATACTAATGTGGCCACTTCTAACAAATAAAATTTAGCTTCTATTGGTATTGTACGAACATTTTATTTATAGTCCATTATCAACAATAATAATGTAAGCTTCATTTATGTTGGCTGCGGAAGTGTTCATAATATGAAGTATGAAATCTAAAAGGGGTGATTTTATTTAATAAATTAGTAGAGAAAGGGGTAACATTAAATAACTGTAATTAATCAATGCTTTTTAAATTTTCTGAGTTAATATTTATAAATATGAGATACCCTTAAATCAATTATTACATAAGTCGAAAATAACATTTTCATATAAGTACACTTGTTAAAATCTGATTTATTCGGAATCGTATTAAAGTTTTATTTAATTATTTGGCCTATGAACTTGGATTTACAACATAACTCATCAAAAACTGCAAACAGGATATTTTGTTTAAAATCTACGATGTTAATGTTTACTGTAATCTTACTAATCTTCCTAACTAATATTATAGTAACCTAAAACGTTTGTGAGGATGTATTTGTGTTTGTTACTCTTGAATGACAAAACTACTGGTCATATTTCATTAAATTTGGCACACAGTTAATGGCTTGGATTAACCCATGGGATAGTCGTTACCGTAACAAACATAACCATAGCCAGGAACGCGGATATAGGCTAGTATATTATAATATGAATTAATATATAGTGTAGTTTGACGTGATTACATCGATTATTACTGTGACTACAGTGATTACATTAAGTAGACAGCGGGGAACCGTTGGATTCAGAAGGCTCAGGACCGGTTGGAGTGCGCCGTTTAGGGAAGGCCTATGTCCAGCAGTGGACCTCGAAAGGCTGATGGTTGGTCGTTCCTAATGTGTAGGAATAGGGCTACTTTTGAGGAGATTATAAAGGCATTACGCGAGAGAAACGTCTATCGTTCCTCTAGAAATCCCGGAACATATAATATCTCATATAAACGTAGGCTATCGAGATGGTTTTAGTGAATAAAAAGATCACATAACCCGATTTTTCGAATACTCGTCGCTTAAATAATGATTTTAATATTGGTCGAAAACAAAAAAAAAACAAAAGTGTGATAGGGTTTGAGTAACGCTGTCTTGTCAAGTTGTAAAAAGGGAAAATGTAACTTTAAAAAAATGTGGAAGTATTGGTGTCAAATATGAATACACATTTTTTCACGTTAAATTAAAATCGCCCGATTTACCCCCAACTATATAAAAAAATATATAAAAAACAGTTTTTTTGTTGTTTTGTCTAATATTTTAGTAAATGAAAAACAGTCTTGATACGTTATGCAAGAAACAAAATATATTGACATTAGTTGCTTTTTTCTTAGAACGCAATAAGCGTTCTAAGAAAACAGCAAATCGAAAAATCAATATTGCAACTTGACAATGATCCAATTCTTACACGACTCCAATTAGAAACGAAATAACTTTATATAGAGCCGAAATAAAACGAACAGTGATCATTTAATTTAGACATATTGCATTGACTAAACTAAAACCGTTACCAAATAGTTTTAGTAAGTATAATATTTATATTGTTGTCACCGTAGTGAGGAACACAAAGTATATTATTCGCTCGTACCTATATTTTTTTATAAGTAGTAGCAAACGATCATGCAGTCCACCCGATCATATTTGGCTACTGTCGTCAATGAAAGTCTGTAATTAACCTCAGATAAGATTAGTATCACCTGACGTCAGCCACAGATACGTTTCTACTTAGGGTTAAGGTGTAACGCTTCGGAAAAGCATGCATTGATAATGTATGCCTCACCTGTTATTACTATTAAAATTATCTTCCATTTTGACACAACACAATCACTATCGAGTCCTTATCACCATTTTAAAAAACAAAATGAAACTATGAAAAACGGTTTGAAAATTTAAACTTAGAACACAGAACTCATCCACGAATCGTTCAGAAAACAGATAAAATAGCCATTAAGTGACAGATGACGTTTGAATTTGGAACTTTCAAACTTTGGCACGTGTTATCCCTTGCGCGTGCGCTTAAAACTGATGTGTTTTAGGTAAAAATGTATAGATGTAATTTTTTGTAGAAAACAGCAAAAATCTACCCCACCCGATCACCCCTCAACTGTCGATTATTCCATAGGGCCGGTGCATTATGCGTAAGGGTGGTATTACATGAATCGTTTTGCGATTTTTTCATAAATCACAATACCTATTTACTGCAGTCACATTTACCTTAAAACAAGTAAAAATAATTTAGTTAACACAAAATCCTTATTTTTCTGAAGCAAATTGTAACATATAAAAAAGATATTTGTTAAATTAATGCTCCATGATAAATTATCGGATTCTAGCAATCCATGCTCGGCCAGTGTGTTGGACTATAACTTTATTTAACTCTTTGAACTCTCAGAGAAGGCCCGTTCTGACCGGTTGGACATTATAAAATCGAAATAAATATCAGATCTGATAAAAATATTCTCCAAAAGTTTAAACATAATTATAACACACAGCAGTCAATAATTTCCACTGCATAAATTTTAAATGTCTGTAAATTGAAACAAATAAATCCCTTAATTGTCGACCAAATGTAAGCCGACCCTAACAGCAAACAATACACAATGCTTTCCGAAAATTTGGAAACACTATCGATAGGGCGCGTTCACTCCGTAAATACTTCTGTCCTTTTCCAACCCGTACAAATATACAGCCGTCTCAAACACATCAATATTTCAATCTTTCGACCTAAACTCCGCTATCTCCCTCGCACAATTATGATTAAGAGTAATGGGGCAATAAATTTAAGTTCAACTTGCTTTACGAATATTATTTTTACATTTTTTACGGAAAATATTAGAAAAGTTTCGCTTGTATCTTGGTATATGAAGAAACTGCCGCCATTTTGTGCCTCCGTGTTTTTTCCGCGCGTAAAGTGAAAAGTTTGGGAACTCAAAAACAAGTTTAATTACTTTAGAAGTTCAAGATAATAATAAATTAAAAACAAGATAGATAGTGCCATAATAATTTCTTAATGTCTTGTTTTCATAATATTTTAAAATATTATTAAAACGGCAAATGTAAAAGTTAAAAAAATATACTTTTAATATTACTTTTAATATCATTCGTAACGGAGATTATTTCCATAAATAAAAAATACTAACTTTTCCGATTTATAATAAGTATGTAGTATAGATGTAAATTCAGTTTGTAACACCATATACCGGAGTAACATTGTTCAGAAGTCTACCCATGTTTTTACCAAGAACAGTTATTTCCATGAAAATTACGGTTAGTAACAACAACAAAAAAAAACTTACGGAAAAAGATGCTCCATTTCATGAATTTAAGTCCTAACCGCTCGATATCAAAATAAGTTTTGGCACTGAGGACTCACCGTTGAGGTCATATTGGCAAGTTTGCTACAATTTGCAGCAACATTTTATAGTCTTTAAAGACATACTATTGTTTTTAACACAAAACGCTGATTGTTAAAGCGATTAACGCTTGAAGGGAATGTTTTGTGGCCCTCGCGCTTATCGTCCCTTAAAATATCCACAACAACATGTCATGAATATCGAATTTAATGATTTTTTTTATAATGAATCTAGTTTTTACAAGTATCTGGCTGAAAAGTTAAGACTGGCGTGTGGATTAAAAAAAGAAAAGCGTTGTGATTTAAAAAAAAAAAACAACAACAAATGAAGGTTGTTAGAAGAAGTTAGAAGTTATGATGGAGTTTTCTTCCAGTATTGTAAAATGTGAACGTGGAATAAATCTCTATCAATAAATATCTATTGATGAGATGTGTCGTTACAAGTACTCTAAAAATATTTTTTTTCTTGTCATTCAAAGTAATTCCTTTCTTCTTTCTTTCTAATATAATTAGAAATCAAACAATCTATACTATAATTATAATGTAAAAAATCTTGCTTACACTTAGAAAAAAATGTTGATAGCAGTCAACATTTTACACGCATTAATGATATTATTCTAGACACGCAGTGCACTTTAGAAATTCATGTTAAGTTTAATAATAATATATCTGACTAGCTGTGCCACTCAGTTTCACCCGCGTTTATTAGAGAACAATATTTTAAAAACAAACACACATAGTGTTATTTAATATAGCCTAAAGCCTTCCACGATAAATTTACTATTTAACACAAAACGAATTTTTCAATTCGAACCAGTGGTTCCTGAGATTAGCGCATTCAACCAAAGAAACTCTACTGCTTTATAATATTAGCATAGATGGGCCCATGGACTTACTAAACTAGTAACAGAAAAAACCTGTTCTATATGAAGTAGCTTACAGATGTCTATGGGCGGCAACTAATACTTACCATCAGGTGGAATGCCTGCTCATTTGCTATTAAAATTAGATAAAAAATAAATGGTCACTTGGAATTCGAACCTCGGACCCTCGATTGAGAGACCGACTGGACCTAGGCTACCAATTATAATTTAGCCACAAATGTCTAGTGTCTATGTGTCTGCAGGGCCATCTTAGACTATGTTGGGGCCCTTGGGCACACAAGAAATTGGGGCCCTTTTAGAATGAACAGAAATCAAATTATACATTTATTTTTTTCACTATGATCTGATGCTTTATTAATAATCGGATAAAACAAAAAAACGACAATATCCAATTGGACGACCAAAAAAACATAATATCTAACTTGACGACCAGAAAAAAAGGGAAAATAGTCGGTCCTTCAGGGCCCCCTGAAGATGGGGGCCCTGGGCACTGGCCCCGTGTGCCCTTATGGTAAAGACGGTCTGTATGTCTGTGTGTCTGAGTCTAAGTCTCATCGCTTCCACTATTTAGTTTATTATTAGAAAAATACAGCGATTCTTGTCGCCATTTTACGATAGAGGGTCAAGGAAAGGTTCTGGCATTTGGCTGTAACATAAATGTCGAAGGGTTGGAACTTTGTATTTTTCCAATTTTTACGTTCATGTTCGTTAAAATGCCTCATAAGATAACATATAAAGAATTTATGAATGCATCAAACGTTATTCCTGAACGAAGTTTTCAAATTTCTTTGCTTCGTTCTTTTGGGACGTAGATGATGTAAACAATAGAGTCCTAGTTTATGTAAATTGTAAATGTAATGTTTGGTGCGTGAGTGTATTGTTAGTACCGAATGTAGTTTTTATTTTTATTTTATTAATATGAAGCAGCAAACGAGCAAGTAGCTCACCTGATGGTAAGTGGTTACTGCCGCCCATGGACATTTTTAAGCAACCTCATGTAAAATAGGGGTACTATATGAAGTCGTCCACAGATCCCCCCCACAGATACTCCCCATTGTTTTCAGTCTGTGAAAGTTCTATCAAAATCGGTTAAGCTTGAGTTAAAAAGAAACTGTAAAGTGTCGATTAGATGACGGTAACGATCAGATAAGACGTGAGATACTCTTTCCTTTGGGAAGTCGGTTAAAATGTTTTTATTTCTTCTATACTGTAAATACGTTACAGCTTGATAACGACACTTGAGTCAAATAAAACTTAACGTGTTCATGCTAAGAGTCTATGATATTCATACGTCAACGTTACAACGTACAAAGCAGACAAACTGAAGCCTACATGACGTGATAGGCTGAATCATCGCTCCAAATTTTTCAAGAGCCCCATATTTTTATGGTGCAGTCGTTAACTTTGAAATATCGGGCGAGGGTGGTGGGTGGCGGGCAAATAAAATAAAAATAAAGGTCGATTACTCCCGCCATTTTATAATGGCCGTCGGAATGACATGCGGGCGCCGTGGTGGCGAATGCGTGGAGTCGCTGTCGGATTATGTAATGTTATTCTATATTTATTGTGGAATTGTGCTATCTTTGTCTATTTGGTTTTATTCTGTATTCTTTATAGTTCCGGGTGGGTTTAAATTAAATGTTTTTGCGTCTTGGTTTGTGTTGGGTTCTTGAGAAGATACAATGAGAACCTACGTAAGAACTTATGTTACTTAGACGTAATTGAAAAAATATTTGCTATACATTTAACCGAATAATTATAAAAAAATAAAACGATAAAAAGTAACAAAAATAAATACTACAAGTGATTTATGTGTTACATAGGTGCAATTTCCTTCCGCTTTAAAACTGATTTGTTTTTTCCAATTGCACCAAAAGAATAGAATAGAAGAATATATATAATTAAAAAATAATAATAAAACACATAAATCAGGGTTGTCTAAATTAAATTTCTGTTTTAGGTCTGCGTATTATATCTGTTATCTATATGCGTGTTCGTGGCGACGGAAACCCTAATTTCTCTACAAAAATTCATTCAACAACTGTCAACTGTCAAAAATAATGACTGAACAGTCCAAATAAAAAAATGGCACATTATACATTTCTCTCTGTCTCGTCAACCCATTATTATCCCACTGCTGGGCCCGGGTCTTCTCTCAGAATGAGAGAGTCTTAGGCCATAGTCCACCGCGCTGGCCAAGTGCGAATTGATTTTATATTTTAATCAAATAATCGATTTTCCAAAAATCTATATTATTCCAAAAAAAAAAACATTTTTTTAATATCTCTACATAACTATAGAACATAAAAAATCAATAGCCAACTGTCAAAAATAATGGCTACACCATTATTTCAAATCAAAAAAATATTTGCACATTATTTGACAGTGACAATAATTACATTGTTGAACAACCACTCCACAGCGCCGCTGTGCGTGTTTACTTTCAATCAGGGCGGGATTCGAACCCGCGACCACCGGGCTTCCAGGTGCGTGGACATCTTTACACATTGACACCAATGGATTAGTGGTTAATATTTACGTATTAAAATTTAAATGTTTTCATGAATGATCGCTACGAAGTACAATCAATTTTAGGCTAAAATTCAGTTTTAACCGTTAGATAGATAGATAAATCATTTATTCCACACTTACAAGTAAAAAAAAAACATCTTATATACAAATGAGACAATTAAAAGAGAATAAAAGAAAAACAAAATTAAATAAAAATGAAAAAAAAAGTTATAAAAGCTTGTGGTGTGGAAAAGGGCATACTCAGCGTTTGCCGTCGTGGCACAAGTGTGCACAACGGCTGCTAGTTTTCAGTAGGGATGTGACTTGGCTGGGCAAAAATCGATTGTCCAAAAATCGATGTTTTTAAAAAAATCGATTTTTCAAAATCGATTTTTAATTTTTAATTATAAAGTTAGCCCCTTAAATACTTTTTGTTCATTTAGTAGACATTTTTTATGCAAAACAACACAATTAATAGGCACTAGATGGCATTGCAAGTGATTGTATTATAGAGCTGCTGCTAAAATATCGAAAATACGCCAAACTACGAAATATATAATCTTTTTAGATAGTAAAAGCTACGCAAAAAATCGGAAGTATCGATTATTTATAGTCTACAAATCGATTTATAAAAATCGATTATTCTAAAAATATCGATTTATTAAATAATCGATTTTTTTTCGCATGTCTAGTATTCAGTATGCCCTTGCCAGAACTAGGTAGCCCAGAGAGGGGTGACATAATTAACAAAACTTGTAATCATGAGCAGTAAAAACACTGGAACAAAATAAACATTTTAGTATATAATAGAAATGACGACCCGCATGGCGGAGCGGTTACCATACCGGTCTAACGTGCAGTGGGCCCCGGGTTCGATTCCCGGCCAGAAATATGAATGTTGAATTTAAATGTCCGTTTAAGTAATATCACAAAATAAACTTTAGCTAATCAGTGGTTGATTTCAACTGTCTATGAAAAGCATTGACGATACGAGCAGTGATAGTATAAAGGGTAAAACTCGGCCTCTCAATCGAGGGTTCGAATACTAGACTGATTTTTCCAAAATGTTATGCGTATTGGAAATGAACTATCATAGCTTTACGGCGTAAAAAACATCATAAGGAAACCTACACACCCGAAAGTTCACTAAAAAAGAAAAGTTCTTAAAGATGTGTGAAGTTTACCAATTAGGACTTGACCAGCGCGTTGGATTATGGTCTAAAATTCAGTCTAAGAGGAGACCGGTGCCTAGCAGTGGCACAATAATGAGTTGATGACGAGGACGTATGTGTGTTATTTATTAACAGCACTAGGCCAGCATGATAGACTACAAGACTATCAAAGCATCCCGTACCCAGCGCTGGGACAATAGATGTGGGACGATAAAGTTATTAAAAACGGATGATTAAACGATCTCACTCCAGTAATTTGACATGGTAAAATTTATTACAAAGGTTCGGCTTTTATTGACAGTAAAACACATTAATTACATTAATTAAACCAATTACAAGTGGCGTGGCGTATAATTGAAAATAACTACTCAATGTTTGCCCTTAGTACGAGCTTACTTTTACACAAACGATGACCGTGACGGTTTCCAACATTTCGATGTACTTCGCTGAAAATCAAGAATAGCCGACACAGGACGCCTGGCAGATGTGAAACGTGTTCGTGCAAGTAATATGTTTAAAAGACAAGATTGCGACAGGAACTAAATATATAGCATAATGAAAATAACGCCACCTACGAACAGTATTCCGCACTAAGTCGAACTAACACCGTAGCGCGCTTAGTTTTGTTCGATACGTAATAGTTCCAACAATGTGTAACAGATGGCGCTAATAGATAAATGCAAGCATCACCTCGCCAACAATCAATTTTACAGAAATTTCACATCAAAAACGTATAAAAACGTTTACCAGGAGGTAGAAACAGAATGACAGAGTTTGACCGGGAAAGTACCAGCGCCATACCTGTTTCTGGCGTGAAGCAGTTTGCGTTTCGTTGGAAGGGTGTGGCTGTCGGCTCACTTATATTTAAGGCGATCATCCAAGTCCTCATAAGTAGCAACACACCTGTCACCATCAGATAGAACCCCTGTTCTATATGAAGTTGCTTACAGAGGTCCATGGGCGGCAGTAACCACTCACCATCAGATGAACTGCATGCTCGTTTGCTACTTCAGTCTGAGAAGAAAAGTGTATGTGCAATTTGCATTGTCTGGTCAGGACTTAAATAATGATCGATTTGAGGAAATAATGAACTCGTAGGAGCACGGATAAGCTTTTAATAATGTAGTAGAACTCCTTAGGACTCCCGAGGACCAAGATGGTCGCCTCATATAGACGTGAACCGGCAACCAGACCCTTTCAATTGTTAACTAATTTCTACGGACTGCAGTACATAAAATTATATTTGAAACCAACAATTTTCCATAAGTCAAAAAGTTATCAAATCGTTTTCTGTGGTATTATTATATGATAAACATAATCGATGGGCGATTTGGTACATTTTTAATTTTAGCTTATCAGTAACATTATCTAAAAACTTCGGCGGGCAGGTAGATAAAAATGAAAAATATATTTCGACACAAAATCAATATGATTCGCGGTTATGGCCTGGTTTGGCTCTGTATAAATTTAAATAACAGGTTGAAAGAGTTTACTTATAGGAGGAGATGGAAAAGAGCTTCCATTTGAAGTTCGTCTCCTTAGCTCGCACCACATAACCAAGACCGGTTTAGTGTACTTCTAAAAGAAACTAACCAACAATAATTGCGTGATGTCTCTTAGCCTTCCTCAATAATTAGACTATTCTACACAAAAATAGGTTTTCAATACGAACCAGTAGTTTCTGAGATTAGCATTCAACCAAAGAAACAAACTCTACATCTTAATAATAGTATAGATAAGTATCAACGTGTAGTTCATTTCATAATGGTCATTGTCGCCCACGGAAACTGTAAGCAACTTTATATATGACAGTCGTTCTATTTGAAATCAATCACAGATGCGTTGCTACTCCCGAGGACTAAGATGGTTGTTTCATATGAAAGAAACCGCAACCAACGTTCCACTGAAACACCAGTTGGTGTGGCAAATATCTTGTGTAGTAGATATCTACCCGATCGAACCATATTCGTTTTAACTTGCTAATTGTATAGTCCAACCATTATTCCTATGATTGAAAGATGGAGAAACTAAAATATTCCACCAGGGAAGTGTCACCTTATATATTTCTAGCGTGAAACAATTCTTACGTTTCTACAGATGTGAATGGCTGTGGCTGACTTATAAGGCCATCTTAGACCTTTAGAGTTGCCACTCTTCTCTCTTCTGTGAAAGTCTTTAAGTAGAACCTACAAACCTATACTCTACTGTGCCTTTTAATACCTCAAAACAATTATTATTTCCGTTTTTGTCCATCGCAAAATACATTGTAACATATGGCCGAAAACAAAAACAAACTTACTATGTAAAATGCAAAGTATTAGCAAAAACGGAAACAATAATTGTTTTTGTAGTACCGCTAAGGACTCGATCTGGACATATGCCTTTAAATGTTTTAGTTTTTTAATGAAAAAGGTGAGTACTATAGCCAAATTGTATAGTTTGTAATAAGCCCGAAGACATCCAACATATTTTGTTGGAATGTACTCACGACCAGAGTAGAAAGGAGGCATTGATGAAAAGTTTACAAGTAAATGTGTTCAATGTTGGTGCTTTCCAGAGTATTCTGGCAGCGCCAGCATCTGCACAAGCAAACGCGTTTATGTTTTTATCAATGCATCCCTTCAAAATAGGATAAATTAAACACAGACATTTTAATTTAGGAAAGCAAAGAAATTGTACTCCTTTATGTGACAAGTATTTTTACTTTGTGTAATTGGCTTAAGAAATACTGGAGTTGTCATGTACATTGTACCAGAAACTTCTAAATAAATGAGATATGAAAAAAAATGTTTTGAGGTAACGTAATATACTTGTGTTAAAGGCACAGATGTCAATTAACGGTAGAACCAGTATAGTTTGACCGGGTTGGTACCGCCGCCACACCTATTTCTACCGTGAAGCAGTTCTTGCGTTTCGGTGAAAGGGTGTGGTTGCCGGCTCACTTTTACATGCCGCATCTTTGATCGACAGATACCTGTTCTATATAGAGTTACTTACAGATGTTTATGGGTGGCAGTATCCACTTACCATCAGGTTGACTGCATGCTCGTTTACTACTTCAATCTATTATATAAAAAAAGAACTAAAACCTTATTTGCGACTTATAATACGATAAAGATAACATTTCTATACAAAACTCTGAAAAGAAATCAAATTGGAATACCTTTTGAAGGGAGTCCAACCGTATAATTATTCAGGGCACTGAAAAATCGATTCAACTTTTAAATCGGTTATGATTCTGCTGAGTTGCACTGTCCCTTATTAAGGGCTACTGGCCCGAGAATGATGGATGTGACAATGCTAAAACCCTTATATAGAAAATTGGTTTGTCTGTTTGTGGTTCAAACTAAAAATTTGTATCGTCAAATTATTTCAGTCTAATTACTGAACTTCAACTCAAATTGACCTAAAGCTTAGTTAACTTTAAGGCTTCATACACTTGCAAAAATTAAGCATATCTCTCAGTCTGAGTTTTTAGTATTCAAACTCCTACATACATACGCTCTAAAACATTACTTTCCTTCTGACCCTGTCGGTAAAAGAATGACATAAGAAAATGTGCGTCACATTGGTGACGAGATCAAACTTCTAAGAGCTCCTTCACGGCGCTTTATATAAAGCCAGAATTAGCCAACAAATAACAAATCTAAAAATTCTTTCAACAGAATATAAACTTATTTAACATTTACGTCAATACGTTACAGTTGCTACGTGAAAAACGTATTTCCTTTAATAGGAAAAGAATTTCTTTGTCTCGCTCACAAGTTCGCGGCGAATTTAATATTGGAAACCTTCAGAAATGACGGATATGAGCAGAACATAAAACATATAAATTTGACGTTCATTTCGTTACATTGAAGGCTCGGTTCAATGCTGGGGTTTCTGCCACCCAAAAAGGGGTGGATGAAGTTTGTCAAAAATTGTTATGTTATCGCATTGTATTTTTTTAGTGTATGCTAAAAAAATACGCTTACATAGTAAAAGTAGTATTTGATTTCTGTAATGTTGCCTGTCTTTCTGTAAAAACATCATGCAAATCTGTTTAATATAGGTGTGGCGGTAGTGCTTCAGGATTCGACCCACAAAGAGTTCTACAACCTTCAATTTTTATGTGGATAGGATATGTGGATATCGATTGTAGGAAGCCATACCCAGATTACAACACCCACGTACAGACTTAAATTTATAATCTGTTTATATGAGAACTTGGCGAAATACCGACTTTACCGCTTGGATTAGCAGGCAATTTAGATTTAAGCCAGTAAGTACTTTAGTTTTTTTCAACGACTTCCTTTTATTGGAATTTTTGCTTCTTTACTCATTTATATACATAATTCGAGATTACTAGTTTGTTTATTTACAAGTTTTATAGAAAATACATCTTTTTGGCATTGTTTTGATAAATTGGCCCCTTTTTAAAACCATAAATAAAAAACTTGATATACCTTAGAGAACTTTCAAAATAAACTCTTAGACGTAAACAAATCTGAGTATCCGGTCCAATTATAAATGAGACTATCTTAGTCCCCGAAAGGAGCAACGCAACTGTGATCGACTTCAAATAAGACCTCATCTTATAAGAGTTAGACCTTTAGTCGATTCGTCATAAAAACGAAAACACACCTATTTCTAGCGTGTAGCAGTTCTTGCGTTTCGGTGGAAGGGTGTGGTTACCGG
>DWNE01001169.1:0-23225 GCA_018249875.1 Cecropterus toxeus | reverse complement strand
AAAATAAAAAAATTATAAAAGTAAATTTAATTAATTTCAAATAAAATTCTTTTTTTTTTTTTTTTTTTTTGTTAATGAATCTAACGTAAGCACTATTCCGCCGTAATAAATAATATGGAGATCTATGAAGATAAAATAAGAAACAATTTTACATATAATTAATCCTACATTTAATTAATTACATTAATTAAAGCAACAATGTGCTATTAAACTTTACAAGTCGTAATTATTGCCATAAAATAGTTAAGCTTGGGTCGTGGTTGATATTTGATATTCTTGATATGGGAACACCGGAAAATCATCCCCGTTAAACTACCCCAACGGCAACCCTTTGCTTTAATGAAAATATAATAAGAGAAATATACATAACACAGCGTGAAGATAAATCTATTAATGTCTTTTAAATAAATCAAATACAAGTTGCTGATTTTCTGAAGTAAGAAAAATACTTATTTTTAATAACCCGTTAAAAGAATAGGTATAATTTTTGTTTACCAACAGTGGTGTAAAGATTTATACACCAACACCTAGTATCTACTTGAAGTACTTGATAACAAATCCACTACAATACAGCATTACATCTGTTTAATTGTGGGAGACGTAAATAACCGCCGTCAAAATTACTTACTACTCGAAATACAACGGGAATTGTTCCGGCATGGGTAAGGTGAGCGTTAATATCATATATTATCTTATTTTGCATACTGGTTAAACCTGATAAGATTATACTAGTTGTAAATATTCCGCTCAGCAATCAGTCGTCGTTGTTCGTGCTTCTACTTTAGAACTGTTTTATTGAGTGATCCGGACTATTATTCGAGTAACCCATATTTGACCAAATATATCTTTTAAAATGGGTGACATAATTGAGGAAAAGGTAAATAAGGCTTTTTGTAATGAAGTGTACGATAAATAAACTTTTCCTGATAGAAATTTAGTAAAACATTATTTTTATAAAATAATATTATTTATATTTCACTGCTTTTAACATAATATCTATTTTTTATAAATATATATCCATGATGATTTAGAAAAACAAACAGTACTAGTTTCCATAAAAGTATTTAGGGAATCTCAAATATGCCAGGGCCAATAGGGCCAAAACTCTAACAGGAGTCTGGATAAAAATTTAGCATGACTTAATTGAGGGTATTTAGACAAGGTAATTTTTTACATACAATTAATTCACTTGTTGCTGGCTGAAATTGTTTAATTCATATCAGAGGACACAAACATATTATACAGCAATGCTAAGAGCAGCTAAATAGCTATCTGAATAGAGGAACAGTTTATCGTATTATAAACAATAAACATCCATTATTAAAAGTTTATTACATAGCAGTTGCGAATGACCACAAACAATTTTTTTATCAGTGCGAATAATATAACGATCTTTACCTTTACAGCCAGTGCTATATTCTTACTGGCGAAGCTCGTGTTCCTGGCGGGTGCGTATTGCCCTGAATCTTAAAGAGATACCATATGATATCAAAGCAGTGAGTCTCATCAAGGGTGGTGGAGAACAGCACTGCAATGAATATCGTGATGTTAATCCAATGGAGCAAGTCCCTTCGCTATGTATTGGTAATTACTTAAATTACATATGTATGTACACAAATATACTTCAGAAAATCATAAAACCATGTTTTAAATTAAATCCATTTTGAGAAAACATGTAGTCTAATGAATACCAATATTTTTATCTGACTATGTCATAAAGAGCGTGCTGTTTTTTGTATGTATGTCTATATCTTTGGTACTCTTTATGATCCAAATGGCTTGATGGATTGTAACAGATGGGACAAATGGACATATCATATTAGTTTGTAAAGTAACAAAGGCTATATACTATATAAATCTGTGAACAAAAAAAGGATGTACCTAATTATTTTTTTATTATTGTAATAATATGGGTATCAAATTAAAGCTGTAAAATTAGACAATTTTTTTTTTTATACCAGACTGTTAATATTATTTTTGTTGTTGCGGTTTATTGTTAGTTTTCTTAAATAATTTTTAACATTCTTTTATATTTAATAGTGCAGGCCATGTTTATAGACATTGCGTAATATAACTTTCAACTGTTCCAGATGGTCATACCTTTGTGGAATCACTGAGCATCATGCATTACTTAGAAGAAACTAGACCACAAAGACCACTTATGCCTCAAGACTGCTTTAAAAGAGCAAAAGTTCGTGAGATTTGCGAGGTAACCCATAGTACTTAAGTTTTTTTAAAGTAAGAATGAAGTAGCAAACGAACATGCAGTCCACCTGAATCTAAGTGGTTTCTGCTGTCCATAGACAGCTGTAAGCAACCTTCATATAGGACAAGGATTTTATCTGAAATCAATCACAGATGAGGACTAAGATGGTCGCCTCATATATAAGTGAGCCGGAAACCACACTCTTAATGAAACACAAGAACTGCTTCACGCAAGTAAGTACATACTGAGTTCTCTAATGTACAAAACTAAGCAATAAGTAGTAGGTGTTTATCCAAAGAGATACAGATGTTTTTCACACTGTCAATATTTAATCACCTTGTTGTGGTGACCAATATATAGTGGTGGCTTTCATTTTATTAGGGAACAAACCCAGACCATATGACCTATTTTTGCAAGTTGTTAACCCCTCCCTCCCCTTGGTGACCATTCTTTGTATATAAATTGACCCCCCTCTCCCTCTAGTTTTTATGTAGATTCATAAGAAAGGAATTCAACGATTTTTGCTAAAAAAGCGCGAGATTTTCAATAGGGGACGAAAAGTTTCCACCGTCCCCCCTCCTCCCTGTAACCATGTGTTGTATTTTGAAGACGGCCTTTCCCTCCTGAAATGATCATATGGCTTGGATACATATTGTTTTATGCAAATTCATGTCCTCAACCACAATTGAAAAACATGATACAAGATTTTTAATATGTTAAAGAAATTCAAAAAACCGCATATCGTGAGTACCCGTAAATATTAAAATGTATAAATTTTGCTATAATATTAGTCTAAAATCATATATCAATATGATTTTGAACTTTGTTATTTGCACAAGGAATTCCATATGAGCTTTATGGAATTCCATCATATCATTCCATGCAAGTAGTTGAATAGAGTAAAGTCATGTCTAAATAATTAACTGTGAGATTGCCTGTTATGAAATTTAAAAAAAATCTCAATACTTAACTGAAAATTCAATTTATGTTGTTACTGAACACTTTACATTGCATAAGATTTTATTACATTTCCAAGAGATAAAATTCCACTGATACACAATATTCTAATTAAAACTAAATATAGCCACTTGTACTTGTTTTCGTTCAGAACGAGTTTTGATCTGTGTTGCTTATGTGGTTTGACCAGTTTGTGAAATGATATTTTTTATAGACTTAATAAAGCATATCATAATTATGTTATGGATATGGGATCTATATACATATAGCAAGTGTTTTCTTGCTGATTCACTGAATTATTTTTTCCACAGGGGTAATAAAAAGGTTTAGAAAAGAATATTGTAGTTAATATGTCAGTTCTGTATGTGATACATAAATAGATATCAGTATGTATTCACTAATAATAATAGCAATCTGTGTATACCTTTTGACGGACTGTCAAACAAAGAAGTTATGTATTCTTAATTTTTTTTTGTTGTTTGTTTGAACCTGAGCTAGTTTTTAACCGACTTCGAAAAGGTGGTGGTTCTATGTTCGACTGTATGAATTTTTTTAATGTGTGTTCACCGATTTCTCTACCGTTTCTGGACCGATTTTCAAAATTCTTTTTTTACTAAAGCACAGAGTTTTTTACTAAAGCAGAGAGTTTTCTCATCAATGTAGATGTAATCTTGCTAGAGCGGCGGGAGCTTGTTGAGCTCAAGACCTTGTTGGCCTTGTTGGTACGGCATGCGGGTAGGGCTACGAAACATGTGCTTCAAGCGTCATTTGGGCCCATATGCTTAGCCCTGCAAGTATCAGCGATGAGCATAAAAATAAATATATATCAGATCTTATATTAACAATTTTATTAAATTGTTAAAGGGGAATATTAAAAGCAATTTATTTATAATATGTTTACATATTATAATTCAAGCATGAGTTGTTTCTTATTCGTAAATTTTGTTACATTCCAGGTCATATCATCGGGCATTCAACCACTCCAGAACCTGATAGTGCTAATCTATGTGGGGGAAGAAAAAAAGAAGGAATGGGCCCAGCACTGGATCATGAGAGGATTCCGGGCTGTGGAAAAGCTTCTGTCCGGGTGTGCTGGGAAGTACTGCGTTGGAGATGAGATCACACTGGCTGACTGTTGCTTGATTCCACAAGTCTTTAATGCTAGAAGGTACATTATTGATTGCTAATGTATCATAACGAAGACTTTAAATTGTTTTGATTGAGGACAGTGATAGCCAAATGGTTGAAACTCGGAGGCGCGGTGGACTATGGCCTAAAACTCTCTCACTCTGAGAGAAGACCCGTGCCCAGCAGTGGGAAAATAATGGGTTGACGACGTAGTGTAGTGAAGTGTGATGCGTGTGCAGGAGCGCGGCGCGGGCGGGTACGCGTGGGTGTGGGGCGTGGTGGGCGGCTGCGCGCTGCTGCTGGGCGCCGCGGCCGCCGCCGGCTGGTACGCGCGCCGCGCGCTGCTGCCGCACCACGACTCCAACAAGCTGTTCGCCAGCGTCAACCCCGAGTACGTGTCCACCGTGTACGTGCCCGACGAGTGGGAGGTGCCGCGCGCCAACATCGAGTTCATCCGGGAGCTCGGACAGGGATCCTTCGGCATGGTTCGTATACTTCTGGACATCACACAACACGTCTCACAACAACAAATATCTCTAGTGTTAGCAGAATATACATGAATTTGTTACTCTTTCACGCAGAAATTACTAGTCTGATTTTACTGAAATTATATTAGTTTAGTACTTACAACGATTATATTATTATTAAATTACCCTATATTTGCTGCTTATAAATTTTGATTAACATTAAGAAATATATATTATGTTTATTAGCTTAATGTAATTAATATATTTGTAGTCTCATTGTAATAAGCTTGCTATTCTGTATTTCTACAAATTAAAATGTTACTTGCAGGTGTATGAAGGCATAGCTAAGAACATTGCTAAAGGCAAACCGGAAACTCGGTGCGCTGTGAAAACTGTCAATGAACATGCCACTGACAGGTAAGTTGTCATTATTTTATTATGTATTGTTTGTTCATATACTGAACATTCGACTAGGCTATACTGTATGTAACCAGCACGTTTAAATGAAATTAAAATCTCATTCAAGTGATCTCGTAAATCACTTGATTGGTATATGAAAATGTAAGGTCGTGTAAAACTCAACTCCATCGACAACTTTTTGTATTTTGCTTACAAAAACGTACGGCAGTTTATATATATCTATATATGTGTGTGTGTATGTGTGTGTGTGTACAGGGAGCGCATCGAGTTCCTGAACGAGGCGTCGGTGATGAAGGCGTTCGACACGTTCCACGTGGTGCGGCTGCTGGGCGTGGTGTCCCGCGGGCAGCCGACGCTCGTCGTCATGGAGCTGATGGAGTGCGGCGACCTGAAGACGTACCTCCGCTCGCACCGCCCCGACGCGGAGAGCTCGCTGCCCAAGCGGGACGGGCCGCCGCCCGAACCGCCCACGCTGCAGAACATATTGCAGGTAAGCTGCTGTATTTGTAAGCACATGGTCGCTTGACAATGCAAATCACACAATAACGTACAGTACGTTCGATGCGATTGTTTTATTTGAAAAACAACAATCGCCCGGCGTTGTAAAATATCTTGTATTTAAATTTTTTTTTTTTTGCAAAACCAAAATCGCGTAATATTCGTTTTTTTGCTTGCTGTTTAAAAGTCTTACAAATGTCAAATTTTGCAAGAAATAAAGTGGTATATATTTTCCCTTAACATATTCAAGTAAAATTAAATATGAATTTGCAAAGAATATTTATTAAATTAAGAAAAAATACAATGATATGCTAATATTAAAAAATCACGAAAAATACACATTTAGCTTTTACGACATATATAGCTTTTATGGAAATCAATGATTTTTTATTGCAATAGAATAAAGTTACTAAACTTACTTTATCTTATAACTAATGGAATCTTTTTTTCGTGTTATTTTTAGATGGCAATAGAAATAGCCGACGGTATGGCCTACTTGTCGGCGAAAAAATTCGTGCACCGCGATCTCGCGGCGCGCAACTGTATGGTGGCTGGAGACCTCACCGTCAAGGTGGGGGACTTCGGCATGACCAGAGACATTTATGAGACTGATTATTATAGGAAAGGCACCAAGGGCCTCCTGCCCGTGCGATGGATGAGCCCCGAAAGCTTAAAGGATGGGGTGAGTCTGCGAATCTTGATTTTAATTTTGATAAACTGTTTTTATGCGATGAATTCGGAATTTAATCGTGCATCGTT
Organism: Cecropterus toxeus; assembly: GCA_018249875.1. NCBI lineage: Eukaryota > Metazoa > Arthropoda > Insecta > Lepidoptera > Hesperiidae > Cecropterus > Cecropterus toxeus. The sequence goes on along the minus strand of DWNE01001169.1, from coordinate 16,790 downwards.
TTCAGGTATTTTCCAGTAATAGCGATGTATGGAGTTACGGTGTCGTATTATGGGAGATGGCGACACTCGCAATGCAGCCGTACCAGGTATGTAAAATGAATGTATTCTATTTTAATGAGCATATGATTTTAGACTATAAATAAAATTGGGATACGAACCGAGATCAGTGAATGTAAAGTTCCTGTCGTCAAAGACTAAATGGAAATGCACCATGAAAGTGCATTCCTAATAAAGTACAACAACGTCCAAGTGGTAGAAGTAGTGTAGTTCGACTGGAGAGGCATCATCGCCATACTCATTTTTAACAAGAAGCAGGTTTTGCGTTTTTGTATGGTTGCTCACTTATATATGAGGTGATTATCTAAGCTCTCGGGAATAGCAACAGAATAGACTTAACATAGCTCCCCTATTCTACATGAAGTTGCTTACAGATATACATGGGCGGCAGTAACTACTTTCCATCAGATGAATTGCAATCTTGTTGTTTGTTAATGGGATATCGTACCCACGTTTTTTTTCGATGAGCCGTTTACAATAATGTCGATGTTCGTCCAGGGCCTGTCGAACGAGCAGGTGGTGCGGTACGTGGTGGAGGGCGGCGTGATGGAGCGGCCGGAGCACTGCCCGGACCGGCTGTACGAGCTGATGCGCGCGTGCTGGGCGCACCGCGCCGCCGCGCGCCCGTCCTTCCTGCGGCTGGTGGCCGACCTCGCGCCCTCCGCCATGCCCTACTTCAGGCACCGCTCGTTCTTCCACTCGCCGCAGGGGCAGGAGATGTACGCGCTGCAGCGGTCCGCTCTCGGTCAGTAACATACTAGTTAAACGCGTATCGTTCTACCGCTCTCTTCAGGAACTACAGATGTACGTGCTAGAGCCGTCCGCTCTCGGTAAGCACCATACTAGTTAAATGCGTATCGTTTTTCAGTTCGCTCCTGGGACGTACATCTGTATCTGTATATCTGAATGTACGTGTAACAGCCGTCCGCTCTGGGTCAGTATCATAACGTTTTAGATGCATATTGTTTAGGCACTCATTCTAGAGATGGAAGATGTACGCACTACCGCGAACTCGATCAGTATCATAAAACAAACATTTAAAGGGATGGAACCAATGCAAATCGACCGGCGAGGCATCGATAGCTGAGTGAGCAGAGTAAGGTGCCCTATTTCAAAAACAGATCGTTCTTCAACAATCCGCAGGGGCAGGAGACGCGCTGCAATGCTCTGCTCTCGGTCAGTACTACATTTTAAAATTGTGTCGTTGTTCAATTGACTCCTTTCAATGTACGCACTACAGGGAATCCGTAGTAGGTAATTACTATAAAATAATTTGAAGGGAAAGTCAGTACAGTTTAATCGGAAACAAGCAGAGCCACTAAAGCAGAGGAATACGCGCTATGGCAATCCGCGCTCGGTAAGTACTAGATGATGAAGGTTTTAATAATTTTTTCTATGCGTCGAGGCCTACGTCTCACCCTCCACTTCCGTTCCGTTCTTCTCACTGCAAGGGCAAGAAATGTACGCGCTGCAACGATCCGAACTATATCAATATGTAACGTATTCTGGCCATTTATAACTTGGATCATTAAGCATATTTTACAGGCAACCCGTCGTTTGGGTTTTAGATAACACTAGCAATGCAGACAGAGAGTGAGCTTGATTGTTTGGTCGTACACAATAATTCGTCGTACTCAAAAATATCATTGTGCCAGTTATATATCATTATATTGTGCATGATGTACGTGATTGGTCCAAAAATCAAGTTATTTCTAAATGTTTAACCTAATTGATTAGTAATTAGAATATATCATACTTCGTTGGATTATTCAATATCAATATAATGCTGTAACATTAACAAATTGTGTACTAGTCTTGATGTACGACTTTATTTTTTAAAGTAACATACTAAAAAAATTAATAAAATAACGTAAAACATGAAAGCCGAATATTTAAACTGAAGAAAGATAAACAAATACTATAATCATTAAACGTATTAAAATGAAAAATCATTTATCATAACGTCCTTCATGCGGTTACAAACGTTATTGTAGATTTTAATATTTTTTTATCCCCGCACGCAGCACCTTATAATTTCTATTTCAATATGTTTTGTAACGGTCTATTCACTAGTTTTCATTTGCCATCCACAATACCGTTATATATTACGATAAAACCGGCCTAATTTTTCTATACACAAGCGCTATATTTATAAATTATAAAGTGTTGTCACTTGTCGCAATTGAGAAGAACCCAACGACACCTCATAATATGTTAAAATCCTTTAAGACGTTTGAGCTGTAGACCTTGCCAAAGTAATGAACACATTATAAATGCTCGAATTACCCACGTTCTGACTCAATCGGGTAAATATCAATTATACTGGAAACTTCGCTTCCATTTCGTGAAAATATAAATAAGCCAAGAATTAAATACGTAAACTTGCTCTAGTACAAATTTAAATTAATAGCAATCTTTTAGTCCTTAAATAAATTTAATTCGTACGAGCAATGATGTTAAACATTATGTCTGTCAGAATTATTTTCATAGCAGTATTTTTATTTACTGTTATACACATGTATTTTTATTTCGTGTCTGTTACAAATAAAATTGTTCTCAAATCGTACCACTAGAAGGGCAGGGAGCACATTCAGTAGACTACATGTTTTTGGTGCATTTCAGCAAATGATAACAGCAATGTCGCCACTGACTTGGACTTGTGTGATTATTGTTTGTAATGGAGACTCTTGTTTGTTTGCACGCTCGTGCCCCAAAAGACGTCTGCGGCGAGCAGACGCCGCTCTCGTAACCGTAAGTAACGGTACTATATGCATGTTGTAATTACATACTACAAAGCACTTTTGTTATCATTTCCTGAGTGACCAAAAACCATGTAGTGTAGTGTTTCGTTGATAGCACTTTTATTTTCCATACATATATAATATCTTTATTTAGGTTGTAGTTACGTATTTTAAACTCGCTATAAATGTAAACTGACTTGCGGTTTCCATGGCTAAGTAACAATGATTGATATAAGAAATTATATTTACTTTCTAGATGCTTGGTTTCTAGAATATGCTGTATTTTAATAATCGGTTCGCTTTATTGCTTTAATAATTATTAAATTATATTTTTGTTTAAAAAACTAAAGAGCTATATTATACATAAGAATTTAAACATGCTAGTAGTTTTTCTGACTTCATATATCTTGAATAAACATATTATATACTTACCTTTCTATGCCTTCGGGAAATATAGTTTTGTATGAAACAAAAGTAAATCTATTTTAGGGTGAATGTAAATAAAATGGTGATGAATTTTAAGTGTGAAAATTATTTAAAAAAATAAAATAATATAATTATATAAGAAAATGTTACATTGCACAAATTAAAAGCACCTTGGGTTTTATATAAAATAATAAGAATGTACAAAGATTAAAATAAAACATAAAACTTTATTATAAAAAAAGGCTCAAATTTTCTGTAACGATCATGGTTGAATTTCACAGGCAAAACCTAGTATAGAATAATGTAAATAAATGGAAGCTTATGTTCATGTACTTTATGGCTCGCAGGTCGTGAATAAAAGTATTGTATGTTACAGCTTAATATTGATGTTTACTTGCATTTTTAAGTTTTTTCGTAAGACATTCGATAGGAGTTATGCCAACGTTAACTTTTAAGTATGTGTCCCATACATAACCGAGGCATTCCAACGTAAGCCTTAGGGATAGCAACATATGTGTGGCTAACTTTAGGTAAGACTGATCTTTTCTGAGGTTGATTACAGCTGGATGGTAGTGGCCACTTACCTTCAAGTGGACTGCATGCTCGTGTGCTATTACCATAATTAAAAAAAGACCTAATAAAGAGTATTTCGGTTTGCAGAGGAAGAGCAGGAGCTGCAGGAGGCGAACGTGGGCGCCGTGGCGACCGGGTCCGGCTCCAACCTGTTCGGCATCTCCGGGCGGCTGGCGTCGTGGGTGCGCGAGCTGCCGTCGCTGCGGTCGCGCGACGACGACGCCGCCGCCGAGCCGCTGCAGCCCGCCGCGCCGCCGCGCAAGGGGCCGCCCAACGGCGTGCTGCGGGAGCGCGCCGCCTCCACGCGCTGCTAGCGGACGCTCCTGTGACTACTCGAGTTGGACTGGGCTCGAGGAGACACGACCTGAATTGTCTCTAACTCGAACTTGAACACTCCCACCTTTTTTAAATATCGAAATTGAGTGATTAAAACGGTAAAAAGTAACAAATATATTACTCAGTTTTATCCAGTTTCAAGTAATGTAACTCGTGTTCGATTCGAGTTACGGAAATATCAAGTCGAGTTAACTCGTCGTGTTTATTCCGAGTTGGCACATCGCTACTAGTGGGCATGTGGGCGGGCGAATGCCCAAAGCGGTGAAACGGGCGGCAATTGAAGCCGGTCGTGTACAAGGACCTACTCCTGTGAGGTGCAAATTCGACTTCTGCCCCGGGTGACATAACCCCACGCAATGACACCGCTCCTGACCCATGGTGTCGCTATGGGGACAGCAAGGATTTCCACCCGGAGTTGCCAAGCACGTCCAGCAGGCCCGGCGAACGCCCCCCGCCCCGCACGATATCTACCTCAGGCCGACGCGCGCCGCGCCGAGGCTCTTCGAATCCTAGTTTTAAGCGTAGCTAGTGAATTGTTCACCGCGTTTTTTTATTTATTTTGTACGTAACGTTCGCCGCCGCGCGTTCCCGGGCGCGGTCGGCGATCTCCGAGCCGGCGAAGGTCCCGGAGCCGACGGTCGGAGGAGGCCGCGCCGCTTGTTGTGTATATAGTGATACGTATTCTATTGACCGGGTGTCTCACATATCGCGAGTCGGACGAGTCCCCGGCGGGCGAGTGTCGCTCGCGACCGACGGACGGATGTCGGACGTCGATTGCCGATCGATCGATATACTTATTTAATTGTAAGGAAAATTCTTGAATATTCTCTGCATTTATTGTACTAATTTATTGCACACCGAGTGTGCTCACCTGCAGAGGCGACGTTTTGTATAAAATATGTTATATAGTTAATTGTTTTGTTGAAACTTGACGCGTCGATGCGTCGAAACCCGTCGTCCGACCGTTCGTTTTCACAGCAAATATTGATTCAGTAATACGATGCTGAAACTATATCGAGTCGTCAGACTGGACGTGAATCCTATATAGTTTACCTCAGCAACATAGTTGTATCGATGTCATTTATGACGCAGCCTATTATTTGTTAAGTTTACCATGTAAGATGTAAAACGTGTATAGAATCATTATTGTAAGATCGTGTACAAATTAATTTTATTAATTACTTTACCGGCAAGCTCCTATGTCAGACACAGCATGTTCTAGACTAATGTTCAATTCGTCAATGGAATTTAAACGCAGCCGTTTAAATTGCAATTAGACATAATTTTGTCACTTGACCTATTGTGTTTAGTGTCTACTAATGTCGGAGATATACTGATTGTTACGAGGGTCTTCGCAGTTATTACGGTATATGAAAGACATGTTATGTGGGCAGCTATTTTTACTTTCCTTCGCACATTTTATAACCGTAGGTATCTAAGTTTATATTTATAATTAACAAAGAATCTCTGTGTGCAGTCAACGAGATGCATACCAATAAATTATAATGTTGTATAATAATACACAATATTTCGGCATTATTAAGCAAGTTTATCTTACAATGTTTAATTTTTAGCCACGAAATACCTAAGGTACAATGTTACTGCAGTCAGTATATCTCTGTTCATTTTTATGGATTCGTTTATAATACTCATGTTTTCAGTTCAACTCTATGTGTAATGTACAATATCATTAAACTTATGTCAAAACAGTTTCAAACATTAGGTTTTGCCACCAAAGAAAAAACAGAAAAATCTGTTAATTGATTTGTCTAATATGTATGTATTTCCTTACTTCCCTGTATTGGTGAAATCGTTTGAATATTATTGTCAAGTGTTATTATTTGGGCTACCCCATTCACCGACATACAATTATTGTAAACAATGTGTTCCGAATCAATTACAATGCAATAGAATAATCCGCAGTTGTTACATAGTATTGTATTGATATATTTTATTGTCTAGTATAAAATACCTAATCGATAGCCAATGTTTAGATTAAAATATTGCAATATTGGCTTTAACGCCAGTGAACAAATCACTGAAATATTCTATGTATCGTATATAATTAACATTTGTATTGAAATAGCAAAATACTTAACTAAAATAATAAGCCATTGTTATTATTAGTATTTCAATACGGTTATAAACCTACCAGCACTGCGATGTAATTTGCAGGTTATTTAATATCATTATACATCTTCTGCATTATGTATTTTTACAAGTTAGATGTTATAAATTAATGAGAATATAGCAATTTTTACAGGATTAAAAATGTATTTTTACAAATTGGGTTTCGGTTATACATTTAACCACAATTCACTTAAATGCTGTGCATTTAATTTATTCGACATCGGCGAAAAAGGGCTCGTATTCCTTTATAGCTATTTACATGTTTTTGGTAAATAAATTTATATATATGTATATATGTCTAGAATATTCAGTTTATGGAGGTATGGCGTTTTTACAATGTAAGATAGCACTATAAAATATTTATTTTCATATGCATCAGTTATTTATGATGTCCTTTTTCACCGATGTATTTTTCACATTATTGTCTGCAGCAAAAATCGTGTATGTAACTTACGTACGTACGTACGTGAGAAGTTTTACTTCTTTGGCGTCAATTATCGAATATTTTTTTATACAGTCGAACACATATTAGATGAACAAATGACCAATAGACTAATGATTAAAAATATGTGTTACATTAGCGTGTACAAATTCGTCCCATGCAAAAAAAAAAACTACCTTCGTCCCAATTTTCAAAATAACACGCCAAAAGAAGTATAACTTCAAACTCTCATCAAATATTGAACTTAAAAGACTCTGCTTAGAATATTTTCACCACGTGGGATAAATAAATTAAACGTCCCCGATATATGAATGTCGCTGTATACAGCGAATAAAATTACCCCAAATTTTTGTTACTCTTGGTGTGGACGTATGGTATTTTATATTAAGAAGAATTTAAGTGTAATCAATTTTATAGTTGTCTCAACATTTATGTAAAATATACGCTAGCAACATATTACATGTATTACGATTAACAAATTCTATACTTATAATTATATAACTTAAACTACAACCAAAGTTAGACTCCAATATACAACAATCCTGGGCATTGGATAACCCGATAATAACATCCGGCATCCAATGTGGTAATAATAACATTTACGATTTTGTGGTTTTAGGGTATAAACGAGTGCCTTCAGAAATCCAGCCTTCAGTGGAATGCAGGATTGTTGATTGTATGAGGAACATGACAATTACAAATTTGGAATACTTTTATACAAATTTTTGGTTTTAATTTTGAGAAATGGTACAAAGTTGAGTTTTCTCTTATAACTAATAATATTGTTTTTATGGAAAATGATTTCAATGTATTAGCGTTTCACTAGAATTTAGAATATTTTCGAGTGATTTGGAATTTATAATTGATATTTTTCATTTTCTTAGCGCAGCGTTCCCTTTCACAATGATAAAATTTGATAACGCGAGAGACCATAGCGATATGTATGGAATAGTAAGATTAGTGTTACAGTTATTTTACGGGCTTAAGGCACGTTGCATTAGTCTTTAGTTCAGAGAAAAAAATATTTTTCCTGTTTACCATTATTTTAATTTAAAAATTGCATAGTGCCTTTTGCTCATGTAATGAAACTGGATGATTCCTATTTAGGAGCAGCTTTATACTATGTTTGTTCACATGATCAAGCAAAAAATTCGTTAAAATCAAATTATCGATGTCTGAAATCATCCATTTGCAACGTTCTCAGTTATGTATTGATAAAGTGCGACTATAATTGGAGTCTCCTGATAAGAAGCCGCATTGCGGTTCGCGTGGGTGCGACGCGCTCACAGTTCCTCTGCCGACGATTAAGCCGGAGCATTCCACGACCACAAATCTAACCAATAAAACTTAAACCCATAAGCTATTGTATTTGCGATACCAGGCTGATGTAGAGTGGATGTGGAATGATTCCGGCAAATCTCGCACAACGTTGCCTCACACAGCGTTTCCTGCGGGATTGACTAATGCTCTTAATTTCATCAGTATTTACATTTATTGTGATTTTCACCTAGTAAGGCAGTTTTTATTTTATTTATAGTAATTACATATATTATCCATAAATTTATTGACTGATTAAATAATTTCCAAATGATGTGTTCCTCGTGTGATTTGAGTGAGTGTTTATGTATATAGTGTCGGGGTAGCGTTGTGCTATATGCTCAATTTAGATACAATTTCACCAAACAATTGAGATAGTGTATAATTTTTATAATTAATTTAATGAGAAGTACCTTATAATTTTAATATTTATATTAATAAAAAGTTATGAAAATTAGAAAGCTTTTATCTATCATTAACCTTCCAATCAAATCAAGGATTCGTGATCCGAGCTTGTAGGTTAAGTTTACTGGTTTTACTATTTGAAAAATTGATGGCTCATTCGAAATAATTTAAAATGAAATTTTATTAAAGACTAATGAAATATTCAAGCGATTTGAGGTGCATATGTAATATTACTACGACTGGCTCTGTGGCAGTTATTTATACTATCTGAATCATATTTTTACAACCAAGACAACAAACAGAAGAATAGTGATCGAAGCCCAGCATTTAAATTTGAATAACTATCGTACCAGAAAGGGGAGAAGACTGCCTAGCCACAAGTAAAATCACATTACTTACTTATTATGCATACAAGGGAACTTTTACTTCTTTTCCTTTATGGTTACATTCAAATCAAATTAACAACATTATTTGCTTTATTTATTAAGCTACATTTGTGTCACAGCTTCCATGGAAGAAACAAAATTTCCTATTAAAAAAGAAATGTGATTTATCAGCACTTCTAAGTAAAATTCCACAATGTTATATTAATTTACTTAAATTCAGTAAACTTAATGGTGGGGCTTTCTTTTTGATTTCTTGCGTTTTAATTTTAAATCTAATTTCAAAGGTTGACGAGGTATCCGACCGGGTATTCTGCATTCACATGGCTGATCTCTAGAGAATCGTCTTAATAGGCAGAACATTTTGAAACAGCCTCTTTCGTCATTATGTTTTATTTTCTCTAATGCATGTATGTAGTATTCGGGCAATTCATGTTCCAATGCTCCAATGATTATGACCTCTTTATACATCCACGATGGCCATTGCTCCACAGGAATAGGATCATGGTCACCTCTGGGTAGTGGGTTAATTTTTTGTACATAAACTCTACAAGTGAAAGCACCCATATAAGGTGTCTCCACTTTAAGGTATGATTCATAATACAACTTGTTATGTACGCCTTCTTGCCTTTGTTAATAGAAAAAATCACATAAAATAAACGAATGTTAGGAACTTATATGAATAAAAGATTGAGTACATATGAGCACTTACTCATCAAGGTCTGCCATATTTTCAGAATTTAGGCGCCATATCACACCCCATACATGCGAATTGGCTGTTGGTACAAGAGTAGCTGTTGGGCCTCCCCAAAATTTTGAATATCTTAAGAAATCTAATCTGTAATTCTTAAAAATAATTGAAAAAGCTAATAATAACACTTTCATTGTCCAATGTCAATTGTCGTTCAGTACGATTACTTGAAAAGCGTGTAGTAAGCTCTTAAGCATGTAAAATTCTTTGTTGTTTTTTACCATTTATGCATGTAATTAATTTCCAATACTACATCGCTGTCATGCAAACCTATATACTCAACTCTGAGTATACTTATATGCCACAACATTTTTAAAAGCTACCACTGTTAAAAATACTTAAGTTTATATTCATTCTAACTTACATCCAAGCGTGCAATGGAAACAAATTCTGCAGATGGATTATGTATGTGAATTCTGAATGACCACAAATTACTGCCATATGCAAAATACAAAAAGGTGTTTAGTTTTTTCACTTCTGATTTTATCATTTTGGAACTTTAATTTTCTTAATTTTAATAGTATTGACTTGTTGGACCAAAATGTAACTGACAAATATTGTGACAGAGTAATAATACTTCAGACTTAAATATAAGAAAAAGAAAAAATAATGAAAAATTTAATTAAATATCATAAAAAAATATTGTAAATATCTATTTTATTAGAAATTAATTCCAAAATATATATTTTCTTGTGTTTTATTGACAATTTACATATTTAGTTTTGCTATCATTTTAGGTGATGCTTCCTGACCATTATGTGGGATTTTCTTCAACTCATCAATATATTCTTTTGGTAAATTGCATTCAGCAGCTCCTTGCAATATGCAATTTAAATATGTAATGGAAGGCCGTCGTTCGAGAGGTACTGGTTCATCAAGTCTCCTCACCTCTGGGTTCACAGTTTGTTGATATGTGCGACACTCTACTGTTTCGCCATTAGCAGTGACAATATTTACACATTTGGGAAAGTACCAGTTGGTATCAACTCCCTCTTGCCTGTAATAACAAAATTAGTAAAACTCTAAACTTTTTGTTTAATTAAATAGCTATAATAATCAAAACAACATGCAAATAATAAAAAATAGTAATAGTAAAAAGTAAAATTGTAAAAAGTAAAAATAATTTGATTACTTGTCTAAAGCTGGCATGTCTTTATTATGTAGTCTCCATATAGCTCCCCACACGTGGAAGTCCTTTGTCGGCACTATTGTAGCCGATGACCCTCTCCAATGATCGGTATATTTAATAAAGTTTAACTGATGGTCCTTAAAAGTATTAACCAAAGAATATTAAACTTTCGTGGATATTATAAGTTTGAAAATCGAAAGTTGCATGTTATTAAATACTTACTATTTTCAATATCTAATAACATACGTAACTAGATAAAATCATACAACTTAAATAATATTTATCTTACGTCGAGTTTCCCTATTCCTATGAATTCCGCAGAAGGATTATTAATATGGATTCTTCTCTTCAGTAAATTGCTACCATAAGCAAAGTAAAAAAAAGTATCTTTTATAGATTTATGCATGATAATAAAAGGAAAAATTTCCACTGAAAGAATTTACTATTCACGTAAACTAAACACCTGACTTTGACAACTGACGTTGACTTTCCGATAGGAATGTCCGATATACATACCAAAACATAATTGGGTGGAATGACGCATTTCATAAATTTTTGTTGGAGGCCATTAAATGTTAAGTATTTATTTCACAGAAAAAAAAATTGAGCAACAATCACAATGACGCTATAATACAGAGTGCCTCTTTTAATAAAATAAACTCGTACGATGTCCGGCCAAAGTAACTATGCGAGTCGGACTCGCAGGCGAAGGGTTCCATAATAGCATTTTATCATAGTGTTGTAAAAAAATAATAAAGTTGAACAGGTTTCCAGCTACCAACATAAGTTTGTTTTTCATAGTGTTTGTATGAATTACAAAGTTATGTTATTCGGTTTTTGAAAAAATGCTATATTTCAGAACTGTCAACTGTATCTTGTTTAAACCAATTTTTGATGAAAGTTTTTCTTAACATCTACAACATATGTTTAATCCAGATTTTCACTCTCTTAGTTTAAAAGTTAGTCCCTCTAACTTTCAAAGGGGACACTCATTTTACCGCTTTGAAATGGCTTATCTCTCAAACAATCGAAATTAAAAAAAAATGGGTATAAGCTATGAGGGTTCCGATTTTTGCTACGGAACCCTGAAAATATGTACCTATTTTGACTAAAAATATTTCATAAAACGAATTTGCGTGAATCTACTCAACTAAAAAAGGAGATTTATTATTTTATACCTAGCATATCATATTGGATATCGATACAATGGACATAGACAACCATTATGACAAAGTACAAAAACAACTAGTAGAAAAAAAAAGTTACTAATCATTAAGCTACGTCGATATAAAATAATAGTTTACCACATGGACATAAACCTCGTATCGGTAAATAAGTTTGAAATTGAAACAACGTCATTTTATATTTTTCGACAGATACCTAACGGTTTTAATAGATATCATTTTTTTATTTTTACCACACTATCGCGTAGCATGTCTACAATATAATCTAATCTTCTGATTTATCAATGTAGTACAATTTGCAGATTCTGTAAGGTGCCTTCAGAGTGCGAATTCGACCAAATAAACATGCTTTAAGATCTTTAATTATTATCTATACTTAATATATAAAAATTAGATTGTGTATGTCTGTTTGTTACTCAATCATGCAAGAATCACGCAAGTTTGTTTATATTAAAGCAAACAATTTTATATAAGAAACGATCAATTTATTTTTAGGCAAAACATTAATATTCTTCATTTTTAAAAACTTTTGCACTTCCATATTTGCCAATGCAATACTGCACTGTAGCATAGATTTTCATTAACCTGCGCTCCACAGCTTTGTAATGGTCTTCCGTAGCTAGCTTACTTCCTTGGAATGCTGATAATAATTTTATTGTTTCACTCAAACTACCACCTGAGAGCAATTCTAAATTTTGCCAAGTTGATGTTGACACACTGAAAAAAGTATATGTTCATCAGAAATAGTGCAATTTATTACGCATTCAGTTAGTGTTTATATATCGTCATGTGTAATGTAAAGAAGAAACACCAACTATACATAGGGTATACCAATCCTAATGTTCGTCAATTGGTTGTCCCAACCACTAGTTTAACAGTGACCATGGATGAATGGATAGCGATTCATGCAAATTGATAGTCTCGGCCATAAGAAATTAAAACCGCGTAACGAGACTACCTGTTACATTTTAATATGTATTGATTCCGCAATTATACTATTCTAAAGTTATACACTCAAAAAAACAGTGTGTAATTAAATTGTACAATTAAATAGTTTTGCCCTATATGTAGAATACAAAATTTAATATAATGTGATGTTGTATACACTTACATACAACATTGGTAGAGGGGAGCTAAGATATCCAATTCATCCACCAAAGGATTTCCTAAGCCCTTCCCATTATCAAGTAACACTATTTGATCTTTATACACTTCATATCTATGGCGATCCCCATTTTGAATGAGGAAATCGAATATGGCAACATCTATCAAATTAAGTAACCTCTTTGTACTAAGGGAGCCACTGACTTTCCTGAAAAAAAAATGTTTGATAAATTAAACATATTTATTGTTGTTAATTAAGGTTTTTATTCTTGTCGTATTGATTCCTAATTTAGATAATTCCCATTTACTTAATCAATATAATCCATTTAAAATATGATGCGTATTTTGTGTTATAATTTTAATTATTTTATTATTGCTCTAGGGTACTTACTTACAAAAATCATTGTCTATCTCCCACTCCATTTTCTTTTGAGTATATGACCTCCTCCAGGGAGATTTATGGGTCCGAAATTGTTTATCCAAATATAGAATTGCTGCACCTTCAATCTCACCATTCTTGTCTGGGCAAATTGTTTCATTCATCTTGCAATAAAGACATTTCCCATATATACATAATGATCCACTTTCTAAAAAAAATATTTAATAAAATGTATTGCTCAGGAATTCACCCACATAATAAATTAAAATTCTGATTTTGACAAATGATATAGACATCAACCATTCCTTTCATTATTATCTTTATAGGTCTTATATTTATAAAATATATATATAAAAGTACAAATCACAAATATATAAAAACTATATAAAAGTAAAGTTTCAATTGTTATGGAATTTGGTTCCAATTTCGTAACTGATCCGGTGTGGTTTTTTAATTAAATCAGAGGTTTTAATAGAAAGTAGATACAAAAGCAATAAAGTAAAGTTTATAATTTTATAATTAGTTTTGCCCTTTAAATCTTATTACTTGTCTCTACTGACTCTGATTTTACTTTCGATTCTGATTTTTAACTCTAATTCCGGTTCCGAAAGTTGTGAACTCTGACTTCGGTTCCCATAATATCAGTTTCACAACAATTGTACTCTGAACATAAATATAAATTATATATTAAAATACAGTACCATTCTTAATCATAGTTTTTCTCAGACCAAGGGTTGCAGAGGGAATGATGTCTTTGTCAATATGAATACGTCGGATAGTGGATGGGGGTATCCACTTATAGTTGAGCACCATGGCCAAATAATACGCAAAAACTTCTGAGTTGTGTCGATCAAAGCCAGCGTAGATATTACCATTAATCACATGCTCTAATTGGTACCTTTTTGGTTTGAAGTATAATTTTTTGTTACCCTGTAGAAAAAAATATATGTAGTTTTAGTATAGAAATAAACAAAGGAGGTAAAAAGGTGCGTAATTTTCATTTACATTTTAGTCATAAATAATATGGTAAGTTTCAGATGTTGTTGCCAAGAAGGGAGGGCAATATTCCCAGCATTGCCGTTTTTAACCAACTTCTAATTAATTAATTTTAACAAATTATTTTATCATTGTTTTTTGGGTTTTTAATCTTGGAATAGTGAAAAGAATCGCTAAGGGTTAACATAGTTCATGGAACATTTTATAAGAAAAAATGATTCAAAGACAAAGCAAAAAATAAAATTTACAAAAACTGAAACCATTTATGACATAAATTCAATATTCAAATAAATAACACTTCTCTAAGTACACACACCATTTAATAACATTTGGTAATCAAAATTTTTTTTTTTCAGTGTTTAATGGTTGGAAAATAGCCGTTATCAAATCATCCCCTTTATTTTTTTTTGACGATAGCTAATACAAATTTCTTTCATTCATTCATTCATTTCATTTCTTAAAAATACAATGTTTCTAAATTTTATGTTCTTTTTAAATATTATTACAGTTCATATATTTTTTTATATATTATCTTTTTATATTATCTTTTCCTTCCATTAATATTTAATCCATATTCACAATAATATCTAATGAATATTTATTTACAAAGCTTATTGATTGTGCCATTTATTAGTGTCTGATTGTAAAAATATGCTATCTTTCACTTAGTTGCTTATCAACTTACATTTTGTGAATATATCTAATCTCGATTGAATTTAAAAAAACACGGAGAATATTAGGAAACACATCAAGTTTATTAAAGCCTTAACACTTTTGTTTTATTAGTGTTAAATGTTTTTAATTTTTTGGTTTTAATCTAAATACATTTCATAGGATTAAATATAAGTCTTACTTTAAGAAGATACCCATACCCAGCAGTGGGCCAATACTGGATTGATGATGAATAAACCTCATTAAAAAATTGCTTGCATTATTAAAAAAAAAAGAATAATAATAAATAAATAAAATGCAGAGGCATATAAGTTTGAGGATTGTAAAAAAGATAATATTCCTTCTTTTATTTTAAAGAACTAATGTTAATGTCACAATACCACTTAGTTACCACTATTTATTTAATTTAATTTAATTTATAGTGTCATCAGTAATAATATAAAACCATAACTATACAATTTTAAATTATCATTCTTATTTACCTCT
Organism: Cecropterus toxeus; assembly: GCA_018249875.1. Lineage (NCBI taxonomy): Eukaryota > Metazoa > Arthropoda > Insecta > Lepidoptera > Hesperiidae > Cecropterus > Cecropterus toxeus. The sequence goes on along the minus strand of DWNE01001169.1, from coordinate 1,279 downwards.
AAAACCAGTAACAATTTCAGCTGTGTCCCTTTAGGGGCATTGTCTACAAGTGCTATCTGTGAGGACTGTATTGCACGCAGGATTTGACCAGAAGCACCATTCTTGTGAGGAAACAGGGACTCCTCGCTTGACCACTAAAAGTGAAACTCAACATTATCATTAATAGCCAGATAAAAACATTTTGTATATAGTTTAAAAGACACAAATCATTGAACAGTGCTTTCTAAACTTATAGAACTATATTAGGATTTCTAATGTCCTGGGTGCCATGGATTCACGCAAAGATCAATACACAAAGACACAGAAGAAATCTAAATTCATCATTCAAATATGTAGATTTTGCTACATAGCTAGCCAGGTATTGATTCCACTATACCTCATACCACTGTGGTGGCATGTACTACAAAACTAATTATATCATTTTTAGTAAATAAATTATGGATGAAAAAGTAATATTGCAATATAAAAATATGTTTACTTACAGTTTCAGCCTCCTGCCAAATCCTTTTTGAATCAGCAGTACTATTTGTATTGAATGAACTTAAAAGATTCTTTTGTATTGGTACAAATTTTTGATTCTTGACTTTGTACTGACTTGGCAAGTAATTGAGGTATTCATATATGTCCTTAAAAACACTAGTAGTAAGATCTAGTTTAAGACTGGGTACACTAAAAGTAGAGGGTTTGATAGCTTTAGTATTTAGGGTATAAAAGAAATATATGTTGAGGCCTACGAGGACGAGAAGGAAGAGGGAAAATCCGAAGGCATAATTCATTGACATGACAACGACTAGTTTATTGTACTAAAACCGTCAGGTTCACCTTCAGCGTACATCGGTAACACTTTGTTTAAGTCAGTTATTTGTCGATTATTGCAACGGAGAGACACCTGTGTCATAGTAACACAACTGACATTGAACTACGTTATATTCACTTCACTTATTCATATTATGATCAAGTATTGTATTAACTATTCAGTTCAAAATTACTATTATGAACTCTCTTAGCCATAATTTTAAAATGTTCCGCTAAATAAAATCAAGCTCATTTCGATCGTAAATCAACTAACATGTCAATGTCATGAATTGTCATCGTGTCATACTTGTCAACGTCATAAGAGATTGGTGAGTGCGTTCAGTGCATGCAGTCTGATAATATTATTTCCTCTACTGTTCAATGCGAATGGTGGTCGAATTTTATCATATAGGCAGTGTGCGAAGTACTAGGTGGGGGTAATGTTATCGATCGCAGCGCTCATGTGGCCAAAAGTAAAAACAAT
>DWNE01001168.1:0-23233 GCA_018249875.1 Cecropterus toxeus | reverse complement strand
AAAAACGTTCGGTTATATGTATGTCACATTACTTTTTTTTTAAACGCGGGTGAAACCGCGGGTTCAGCTAGTGATAAATATAACAATCATTTCCTTTTCCGTATTTCCCTACACGTAAAAGGAAGCGCAAAGAAATATCTAACTTAAAACAAGTAATAACAAATAACTTCTCCGTTCCGTCGCCGGTAAATACAATTTATTTTAATTTTTCACTACGTTTGTTTGAAATTCATTTAGGTCAAATTTTGAGTGTATGATTAAATATAAGTTTGATAAAACGATAACCGGGTTAATGCGATAGTACCGATTCGGTGTGTAAATATTGAAATAAATAACGATAAATTTATAACGATAGTTTATGAAAGAGATCTGCATTCATATTATACCAACAAAATTATCATCAAAAGGGCAGATAAATAAAAAAAGATGCTCATTTGTAATATAAATAAATAAATGTACTATTCAACAAAAAAATATTTTATTAAAACGAACCGGTATTTCCGGAGATTAGCGCGTTCAACCAAACTCTTCAGATTTATAATATAAATATTATAAAATAGAAATCCTACTGTTTGTAACTACAATTTTAACTTAAATCAATGGATAGATGATTAAAGAAGCGTAATGTTAAACAAAATAAGATTATTATCACCACAATATTAATCTATTACCTACTTAAATTCATCATTTTTTTACTGATTTAGGATGTGTCATATACTGCCATACCTTACACCTAATTAAGACTAAACCGGGACAACATCAACCCATTACTGTCCCACTGCTGGTAATGGTTCTTTTCTCAGAATATAAGAGTTTTAGCACATAAATAATCTACCGCATTGGCCAAGTGGGAAGGTAGACTTTACACACCTTTAAAACTCATTTTTCTAGAGAACTCCTAAGTGTGCAAGTTTCCTCTTAAACTTAAAAGCCTGCTGCTGCAGCCTGGTGCTGCTTTAGCAGTGACTGTTAATTTCTAATACTTACACATTATAAAAATCAGTAGTGCTTGCCTAAGATTCGAACCTCGGACCATAGATTCAGAGGCCAATTTTCAAACATTAGGCTATCTCTGCTCCAAACTGGAATGCCTTGTATCCCTTGCAATCTTTTAATTCGGAACACAGCACAGCAATATTTAACACAGTTGTTACAAGTCAGAAATAATATAATAAATTAACTAATAACTGCGAAAGCCATTAGCGCTAAATGACATCGTACAGGAATTTACTATTAGTTTTTCATCTTAATACACGTATAGCGCATGAACAGTTAAAATTGCAATATAACAGAAACTTGTCTAACCAATTTAGTATTTACGTGTGTATATAATCTAGTAATTTCATATCAATTAGGGTGGTTAATTATATATAGTGTATCAGTTTTATCTGATAGTAAATTAGCAAATAATAGGGAAGAAAGGTCCTCGAGTGGCGACCAAGTTTAAGCAAAAGGAGCACAGGCAAAGGAGCTAAGAGCCCCCGACCAGGTCAGCCGAAGACCTAAAGACGACAGCGGGAAACCGCTGGTGAATCCACCGGTTTCCACAAAACACAGGACCGATTGGAGTGGAGCCATTAAGGGAAGGTCAATGCAGTGGACCTCTAAAGGCTGATAGATGGATGGTTGATGAAATAAGCAAAATGTTAAGTGTTAATCTAGGTTGAACGAGGAACATATTTGAGCGCATGGTAATGCAAGTAGAATATAAATATAAAGTAAGAATATAAATAATTATAAAAATACAGAAAAAGACACTGCAACGCTATTACTTAAACACGGCTTTTTTCGACTGTTATTTTATTACGGAAAATTGCCAATTTTATAAGCAATGGTTTATAAAAGTTGGCAATTTGTACCAACCTTCTATTTTACGGATGTACCAAAATCCTACCACAGTCCTACAGTTTCTTTAGTGGTAGCCGATTAACAATTTCCTTGACCTATATAGAACAGGAGCAAAATTCTTGGCAAATGCAACTGTAGACTGCGAATGCAGTAAAAATAAACGAAAGACCCAAATATCTAAATATACTGTTTCAATGGATACTTATAAAAATATTGACTCAAAATTATACTGCATACATTCCTATTGACGACCCGCGTGGCCGAGCGGTCACCATACCGGTCTGACGCACAGTGGGTCCCGGGTTAAATTCCCGGCCAGACAGAAATATGAATGATGAATTTAGATTTCTGTTCTGGGTCTGGGTGTTTCTGTGTTCTTCTTTGTGTGTTTCCATGGCACCTACGACACAGGAGAAAATCATAGTGTGGGGCTATGAGTGTAGAAAGCGTCTTTTTTTTGAGTAAAATAGAGATCCTCTGTCATCCCTCCTCGTAGAGCCTCCCCTGTCATCTTATCCGTCAATCACAAGGTATATCTTTAACCCTAATAGATACATGTCTGCTATAATAACGAATGTCAACTAAAAAAAAAAAACTCAGCTTGTCCGCTAAGACAACAAAATGTCTACTAAAAATAAAAATAAAGCTTGTCGACACATAAGAAACCGGTATTTATACGATTTTTTGTTTATTTATGAAACTCACTCGGGAATGCAATATACTCGGCAATTATATGTGTTGTTTGCCAACTCTATATTACAAGAGTCTAACGATGAACCTAATCGCATATGATTTGCTTCGTCTGAGTTTCATCGCTTTACTTGCTGTCCCATTGGACTTCTGACGACTTATTTACTTAACCGTTTAAGTAATAACAAAATCATATCGTTTATAATCATATCGAAACTATGCAAATCTAGCAAATCACAGGATTTGCGTAGCTTCTAAGGGAGATTTTTTGTGGTCCTGTCGCTGTATCAGAATTCCTAATTCTAATACAGCTCTAATTCTAATTCGGTGATTCTATTACGATCTGGTATCCAATCTAACTGTAAGTTTAGTATTAATAAAATATTTACCCTTAACTTTACGACAAATCTGATATCATAAATCAAGCTTTCAGAAAGTAAGTTAAAAATAGCCTGTAATGCTACCACGAAATTATTCACATTATTTACCTCATAATCGGCTATTAGCAGTGGCGTAGCGTGTTTAGGCGGGGCTCCGAATAAAAATAGTACGGGACACTTAGGAAGGGTAAAGATTTCTCACAAAAGAAAAAAAATGTCTGCATCAAATTTAACGAAATATTTATTCGTCATAATTATCTCTCTGCCGAAATTTGCGAAGTTTTATTATTTTTGTTCATGCACGTTGGGGGCCCCGTAGCGTGGGGCCCCGTATAATTGACACGACAAATACGGCAGTAGCTCTACGCCCCTGGCTATTAAGGTACGTTTGTAAAATAAGTAAAACGAATGCCCAAAAATTACGAACGTTGTCGCGGTTATAAACAATGGAATGGGGTTATTAAACCAGAGCTTGCTTCTCAGCTGTTATACACACTCGTAATTAATCTATATCTTTATTATCATCTTTTAAGGGTTCTGTGGCCAAATGCACAAAATACAATTCATATTATTTCGTTCAGTCGTCTTCACAAGATTTTTTACAGAGACTAGATATAGAAGAAACTACACTGATAAAGTAATATATAGTAACTACATTATAATTCATGAAAATATTTTGTGTTATTATAATGTATGAAAATCATTAATTATAAAATTATAAAAAGGAATAATTTAAATTTAAATACCTTTTGATTTTAAATTGTTTCAATGAGTGTTTTTTTTTTTTTACTTTTTTCGGTTAATAATTAAGCTTAGCGATTGCACATCTAGAAATAATAGCTAGGAAATAATAATATAAAAATAATAAAAAAATAGGAAATACGAACTTTCGTCTTGTGGCCGATGTTTTTTTTATTCGGAACCCTTTACTGTAAACGATGGACAAACTTAACCACTTTTGTTTTTCAACAAACCAATGTCTGTTCGCTACTTGATGGAAAAAGGTGATAATATTGTTATCTACATTATTATATAACAACATAAAATATAATTTTAAGTTTATTAATGAAGCTTCAAGATTCAGTAATTCTATTATGTTCAATACAATCATATCTTAATGTTAACCTACGTATTAATAAATAATCTGACGTGTAATAAATTGATAGGTACATTTTATAGGTCATCAACTCGTAAACTGAAACTATAAGCAATTTTTTAGCAAGAAAATAATCAATCTCTCAAAGTTTTAAATATAATGGTCAAATGAAAAAAAAACGTGAAAATACAAAACTCAATACACTTGCACAAGAATATACAAATATAGAAAACTAGACATATTTATAAACATGCCATTTAAAGACAACATAATCTGCTTTCCATCAAACAGAAATAGTTAAATAAGATCATAAACATGCTCCTACGGCTATTAAACATGAACTAAATGTCCCCGGTGTGTCGTCTGGGTACCACGCCAGGTTTATCTCTTACTACGATCGCGTTTTCACGACACGAAACGCACCTACTGTAACCTTGAATTCCTAATCACTCAGCTATATCAGTACAATATGTAAATCTAATGCAAAATTGTAAATTGTGTGGCAAATGGTACTTTTAAAGCGCTTGAACTAACAAAGGATGTATAACATATTATACGCTTCTACAAATGTACTCGTACAATGCAAATAAGTAAAATCGTCGTCTGAAAATATACTTTTTTATTTATGATGTCAAAACATTTCTAAAACCCGTTTTTATAATTTATTTGTCTAGATGTATCTGTATGAGTTATTATTAGAACTGCTTTACAGTGAGTCGCTTCTTTATTTCCGATGAAAATTACTTATATGTACTACAATTATTGGATCGACATCCAGTGACATAAAAATCGGAATATTAACGGTATTCTGACCTCTGCTGTTTGAGGCATCCTCGAGGTTCTTATACAGAACTCTGATTTTTTCAAAATTATGCGTATCTTAGAAATGAATATAACAAAATGTCATAACAGTTACTATTATGTCATTTATGTACAACTTTGAATTGATTGTATTCCATAATATTTTTAAAAATAGTAGTTGTGGCGTGTTACGAAAATAGAAACTTAGAAAATAGCAGCCATTTATAATAGTTGTAGCACTAGTTGGCTGAAAAAGGCACACATTAACAAGTGGAAAAACCTCGCGCAGAGGAGAGGCCTTGGCCTTGCAACATTATAATTGGCTACTTACTCTACTTTTTTATTTTTCTCTGTGAAAATGCAAATAATGCACGTTGTGTTTCTGTGAACGTAGCGTGTGTTTTGGACTGGTTGTAATACTTATGACAAAGACTTTCTTTTCCCACGGAACCTTTCGCACCTTCATGCTTTGCTGATTAAGACGTTAACGTACTACGATCTCAATGGTCGCGTGATCGAACGAAAGTTCACACTCGCTGTCAATTGAAATAAACATACACGCTACTGTATATCGCTCACCTAGTAATATATTGGCACATTTACTGTTTTTATGTCATCAGAAACGAGGAATAAAGGTTTTATAAATATTCAATATTATGGGATATTAAGGGGTTGCTTCAGTAATAGATTCTACGTTTGTCTTATAGGCATACACATATATTTAGTGATAGAAATCTCTTCTTCAGATATCTGTATTAAAGCAATCTGAAAGTGATTTACCCATTTTTTTTATTTTGTGTACACTACTACCTTTAATAAATAAATAAATAAAAACTCCCAATTTTTGTTAATGTGCAAATATTCCTAAATAAGGAATATAAATATCTATACCGATACCACTACATGTGGTACAAGTAATTAGTTTCCAAATCTATAGGTATTGATATTAGTACGGTTTTTGGTACGGTAACACACGTACTTTTTATTTATGCTGCCTGTGTATAGGCTAATTTTACAAAATAGCCGATTTCAATGATTATTTGAAGCAAATTTACAAGATATCGAAGGCAACTTTATTATGTACTGGCCCTAAAATATTGATGGTATTTGCGTAACATTCCAACCTTTATAACTACAGACAGACACCCAAACGTAGCCCGCCATAAATTTATTTCTATTTAGTCAGGATTAGAGGATTTTCCTCATGACTAATGTACCTCGCGAAAGTGAAACCCCAATCGAACAAACGGTTTAGATAAGATACTAAACACAACAAAATTGAAATAGTACTGTCATTAAACTCAAAGTAGGTTATCCGTGTACAGTTGTAATAATAGTTTTGTAATACTTTTTAAGATAAATTAATTTCATGCGTTTTATCGTAGGTCGTCAACCTATTATGTCCCTACAAGATGCGATACTTTGACATAATGTTTAACTTCGTCACATCAATAAGATCTAAAACTCTTACAGCTGGATGACAATTGTCAATTAGTATACTATACTAATACCTAATTGCATTAGTACCTAAGTATTATACCTACCAATGTTGTTCATGCCTATAATTACAAAAAAATCGCGCATACGATTTTTTTTTGTAATTATTTAAAACTAGCTGTGCCACGCAGCTTTATTATAAAACAATCTATTAAAAACAAACAAACATATCGTGATGTTATATAGCCTAAAGCCACGATAAATTTACTATTCAACACAAAAATATTTTTTTAATTCGAACCAGTAGTTCTTGAGATTAGCGCGATCAACCAAACAAACTCTACTGCTTTATAATATTATATAGATGTGCATTATGTTTGTATAGTGTGTAACGCAATTGTCATGTAATAAATAAAACACGATGAAACGTTTCGTGTAAATAAACATATTAGTGCATTGCCAGAAAGAATTTGGCAAAGCACTACCGTGCTTTTCGATAAAACTGCTTGCAGATTTTTGTTACAGCCGTGTAGTGTGGTTCAAGCTACATGTTTATTATAAAATTTAAATAGCAAACGAGCAAGCTTTCCTTAAGGAAAGTGGCCACTGTCGCCCATGGAGACCTTTAAGCATCTTCACACAGACCTGGGTTTCTATCTGAGGTAAATCACAAATGCGTTGCTAGTCCCGTAGATTTAAGATGATCGTCTCACATGAAATTGCAACCACAGCCTTCCACTGAGAGTAAACTGTTTTACGCTAGAAATAGTGGGGAGATAGGGTGGTACTACCTACTACGGTCGGAGTACGTGTGAATCGTTACTAAGTCACAACCAAATATGTTCGACCTAAATTCCTAATCACGAATTAAATCGGACCCTATTGGACTATTGCAAGATAAATCGAGCCACGACATTTTTTGTAATCACCGTTTAATTACTCGATTAGGCTCGGATTGGAAATTTGACCGAGATTCTTTATCTTCGAATTAGGTGCGTAGAAATAAAAATTGTGTCCGACAGAAAATGAAAATAAAATAAGAGGTTGATATAAAACTCAATAAACTCCCACATAACCAACTATACAAAGAATATTTCGCACATTCAGAAATTATGTGAAGTAGCATTTATATGGGAAAGACCGTAGAGACATCTGATGATGAGGAGTCACTTTAAAATGATTCATATTTCAATTTTAAATTCATATAAAGCAAAGGTTGTACGTGAAGCGTTTCATAAATACGTTACCACTCCTTAGAATTAATCTGTCGCCTCATTTGTAACTTAATCGCTACTCACAACCTTCCTCTGGAACGCAAGAACTGCCTCACACTAATTTGAGGTGTGAGAGTATGACCAATGTGCAAGTGGCTTTTCATAACCTAACCTTACCTAACCGTAATAGACAAATCACAACGCTAAATGGATATTAAACATATTCCGACGAAAAAAGTCGAAGAAAAAGTAGGTGAGCGTCAAATGGACTACAGTAATTTCTGCATGTGGTGACAATCTAATTTAGTCCTACAGAATCAGACTGCATCAATCAATTTTAAAATCTAAAGTCATAATTGAATTTAAAGAAGCAGTTCCTAATCTAATAAATGTGCGTTTGTTATTCCCCACTTATCAATAACACAATTAGTTAATGAATAATATCATAAATTAATTCTTAATACACACACCACGCACGAAAAGTGCTTACTGTGTAAGTACAAGCTTGATTGAGTACAAGATTAAATTCTGTTAATGCTTCTCTAACTAAAGTATAGATACAATATAATAATATAAAAAGTATTTTTAAAAACAAGTTTTTTCCGTACTGTATTGTATTCTACAAATTAAGCTCTTTCACTTGATACTCATATTGGAAGGGTTAGACAAAAATATGTATTCCGCCATTTTGTTGCGACGGCCATTTTGGAATCACAACAATATTGATTACATATAATGGCATTGTCACCACAACTTAATGTATATTTCAAATTTCAGCTCAATCGGACACTGAGAAGTGGGTTAAATTCAGCTTGCAAGATTTGACCCAAACATACATACAAACATTGCAAGTTAAATAAAAGCTTTTAAAAATATTCGTCGATTTTGGGTCGAGAAGAGTATTCTTTGTTTTTTTTTCTATAATATCCACATCATCCCGAATGTTGTAAACGTAAAAAACATTGCAGGCTTTTTTATCGTAATCCAATGTTAAGGTTAAGTGTATGAAGTGTATGTTAATTAATGTACTGGTACTTACATTACAAGAAGTAGGTATAAATCTCGAATAAAAATTTATTGATGTTCTTTCAATATACGCCTACTAGACTTATAAGGGTTCTGTACCCAAAGGGTAAAAAAGGAACCCTATTACTAAGACTTCGCTTTCTGTCCGTCTGTCCGTTTGTCTGTCACCAGGCTGTATCTCATGAACCATGATAGCTAAACAATTGAAATTTTCACAGATAACGTATTTCTGTCACCGCTATAACAAAAAATACTATAAATAAAATAAATATCTAAGAGTCTATCTATTACATACAACAAACGTGATTGTAATTTTTTTAGACAATGATACGGAACCTTTAATGCGTGAGCGCGACTCGCACTTGGCCGGTTTTGTATTTATGTGCCACGAATATTTTTATGCTCTATTTTATTTTTGGCGCGGGGCGGAGCAGTCATTATATCGGCCTGACAAGCACTGGATTTCACATTCGATCCCCGTTTAGACAGATATTTAAACGATGAATTTAGATTTCTATACTGAGTCTAGATGTTTGTGTATTCGTCTTTGTGTGTATCCATAGAACCAACGTCGCAGGGAAAACCCTAGGGGTTTTATCCTGCGTTGTTGAGTAATAAATGTAAGTAGCGTTATTATTTTTATGCACAAATACAGCACTATATGTATGTCAAACTTTACTGATTTATCATACGTATTCTGCTTTGTATTGTATTAAGGTAAAGCTTAAATGGTTAAAGGCAAGACATAAAAGATATCCAAATCGCGTATCGTTAGTTGTAACGAGCGATTTACTCCCTGGAGTCCAGAAGAGGGTAATAAAATCTGGAGAGATCCCGTCTTATTACAGGGACTTGATGGTCATTATTCCGTTTTGGCGGAAAATTAAATGATTCCTCTCAAACAGACATCTTTATGAAATTATATCTTAATATCTTATCTAAGTGGTCAGTATATATGAGTCTGTTAAACGAACATGATACCGATGTAAGTCTTATGTACTGATTAATGTGCAATGATAGTCGAATGGTTGAAACTTAGGCTCTCAATCGAGGGTCCGAGGTTCGAATTCCACTACTAATGTTTCTAAAATTATGGACATATTAAAATTATTATCTCTAATTAACGGTGAAGGGTAAACATCTAGTGTAAAAAAATAACTTCTGCATATGAGAAGTTTTTTTTTAGTGAGAAGTTTACCGATCCGTACTTGGCCAAGTTGACTATGGCTTGAAATTCTTCCAATGTGAGAAAAGACCCGTGCACAGCAGTGGGACAATAATTGGTTGACGACGACTAAAGAACTATATTTTTTTCCGCTGCTGTGCCTAAGTGGGCCTCATTTACAACGGCGTATGTGTTAACGCCAGTTAAAAGGCCTCTATGTGCCTTTGATCCAAATCTTGTCATTACGTTTTTGCGTGTAAGAAAAAAACATCTAGCCATTAAATGTAAGAAACTATCGCGCTTAATAGAATTAATAAGATTTAAGTAATTAGTAAATAAAACTATTTCTAGCGTGCAGCAGTTCTTGCGTTTCAGTTGAAGGGTGTGGTTGCCGGCTCACTTATGGTTGAGGCGACCATCAAAGTCCTTGGTAGTAGCAACGCATCTGTGATCGACTTCACATAGAACCCCTATTTTATATGGAGTTGATTACAGATGTCCATAGGCGGCAGTGGCCACTTACCATCAGGTGGACTGCATGCTCGTTTGCTACTTCATTCTTTTAAAAAAAGAGCATCTATAAAATTTGAAAAAGAATCACATAGATATTTAAAATAATTAAAGAAATAAAGAATAAAACTGTCATATTTCTATATTCCCTTTCAATACATAAAATGATCCTTTCCATTGTAGTACCTCGTTTACCGTCTAAGCGATGTGCGGGGTACCTTTGTTGAACAACCCTTATTCCTCAAGTGACTACAAATGATTCGGATTGAATGCTTCGGGAATATACATCGCGATCACGTTTCGGCCAGCATAATTTTGTGAGTGGTTCAGAAAGCTTCAAAAGTCACAATAGCAATTTTTCACGTGTATTACGTATTATGTTCTTTGTAGCACACTTAGATTTGGGTTGAACTAGGAGTAGAGGTTCATTTATGATGCTTTTATTTTAAGTGGCTTTAAAAACAGTTCTATGTGGATATTCCCGGAGTATGGTATGCGACTCCAAGAAAGGTACAAAATAAGTTTTTTGAAACTTTGTTTTATAATAACTATAAGTAGCCTTCCGCCCACGGGCATCTGTAATCCACCTTAAATGAGATAAGTCTTGGTTGGCCACAGATGCGTTGATGCTTCTGAGAACTATGTTGGAACCACTCGGATAAGTATTCTAATGTGCTGAACATTGTTTGTGTCTACTATACCATTTTTATTGTAAAATAAAGTATATAAGTATAAGCATAAGTATAATTATTTATGTGTTCCTAACCATATCCGTCAGACTAAAACACAGCTGCGCCTAAAACTGCTATTATTATTAGGCATAAATAGGTGTAACTAACTGGCGAAGAATTGTCGACTCCACTGGTCTTAAAATGTCCAGATACGACAGTAACTTTTTCCATCAGGTACGAGTACATCTTCTGTCTTTTCGATAGAGATAGGAAAAAAAATGTTAGTCCCGAATATTAAGCGAATTTAATTACATATAGCTTATGAATTTAATCATCTATATCATATCATAGTTAGGATATTATTAATTTTCATACGACAATTTTATTTCGTATTCTATTATCAGTTGTCATGAGTAATATTTATCTCATTGATATTGTAATTAGTATTAGCTAAACGTAACGAGTTGATTAGTACAATTTATATAAACAATAATATATGCAAAAAATATATAATACTTATACAATTTAAATAAATATTATTGACTCAGTTAATGCAGAAATATTAATTGATAATCACCAAATGACTAAATATCGTGATGCAATTCATAATACTCTTAGCAAGTGAAACGAAACAAGTTACGCTCCCGTATATTTCCAATTGGAATAATACGGTATTGTTACGTTTCTTATACCCTCGGCTCAACCTAACAAAGACCTTACAGCAAAAATATCTACATCTTTTGTTTCATTGGAATAATGCCCGTGACTTCAACCTGGATTGAGGGTATCCAGTAATTTCACATTGTCTTCTGTGCGTCGCGTGTATACTGTTTTTTTATTTATTTACAGTTCTAACATCAACATATAGTTCTCGCCAACAGTGTTATCAATTGCGATCTAGAGTATCCTATTTTTTAAGTTGGAAACCACATAGCACACATACACGTAAATAGAAGCACACAATTTTTTACCGAAATCGAATAAAATACCAGAAGCGAAAGATTTAGATATTGTAACGTCGAAAAATCATGTTAGCCAGCCATGTCAGCTCTACTACTACTTTAGCCACCATGTAGCCAGTCAATTGACCAGCTAAATTAGAGCCTACCAAGGCAATACTTGCCAAGCTAAAGCTTACCAAGCCAACGCCTGCTTAGCCAAAGCATACCAATCCAAAGCTTGCCAAGCCCATAGTCTATCAATCCAAAGCTTTTAGACCTAAGAATACCAAGCCAAAGCTTGTCAAGTTAAAGCTTACCAAGACAATGCCTACTAAGCCAAACCCTACCAAGCCAAAACCTTACAAGCCAAAGCCTGCCAAGCCAAAGCTAGCCAAGCCTATCAATCCATATTCTATAGTCTTTCAATCCAAAGCCTTTCAAACCAAAGTCTGCCAAGCCAAGGTCTGTCACTCATCAAGCATAACTCCTACCTTTACCTTTTTTCTTTCCACTAAGCCCTACCCTTAAACAATTAGACATGTTGCCGTGTCTGACGAAATAATTCAGAAAGAAGTTACACCCAGGCGACAGTAAGACTGGGATAATTGTATAGCCAAGTAAAATATGAAGCTCAAAATTACAATTTTATTTAAAAAAAATATTCATAAATGAATTGGACATTTCACTTCTAGTATTAATATGTAAGTATTCCATATATTAATACTTAAAACAAATATTTCCAGTGCTTTCCAATGCAATGTTAAATCTTTAAGTAGTGTTTGGGTATCAAACATACTATATTAACTACTAGTTCATATTCCAATTACACGACAAAACGAGGAGATCATAACAAATTGAAATTCATAATTTAGAAAAAGGTTTGATCCTTTCGAGTATTACAATTTAATTTACTTTTAATATTAATGTATACTTAACAACAAAAATATATAGGTGTAAATCTTAATCACAACGTACCTAACACGACTTTCATTTTGCAAATAGACGTGAAAATAAAAGGAAGTACGTCAAATTTTACAGGAAAAAATGCTCGCATTTAGTTCCTTCCGCTTGGGAATATCAGTCTAAACGACGTTCGGACAGACAGCCTTCTGTTAATATTAACGGGATATCAACAAACATGGAGCGATAAAACCTTTTTGGTAATAAGGCCTTGTTTAGCAATTAGAATTGTGATTATAATGTTAAATTACTAAATAATATATTCGATATAATAACTATCAATATACGAGTACATGATTCAAGACTAATATCAACTACAAAAGTTCCAAGGCAAAAGAGACACAGGTGGACCGATAACTTGAAAAAGACAGTGGGATACTGTTGGATTCAAAACGCACAGGACTGGTTAGAATTTATTTCTTTTGTGGGTCCGGGTGTTAGTATATACCTTTGTGCGTGTCCAGTACACCCACGGAACAAGTAAAAGTAATTCTACGTCCGTAGACACGAGTCCATGAACGTAGAAAGCGATATTTATCTTTAATTATTAATATCAAAGTTCAAAAGCCAATTTCGACACCATTTTTGTCACTGCATATAATGTTCAGAGTCACAGAAATAAATGATAGCTCCAAATTAATGATACTCTGCTTGTGGCAGCCCGTCTGATAAATGTTTAGAATTTGTTCCCTCTATTCACCCCCATGGTAACAAATGTCGGTAATATGTAATATGAGATACCTACGAAGTATTATGACCTGTCTTGTGATATATTCGAAGGATTTTTTCTGCAAGGAACTATTCTTACGTTACATGTATTTCTTAAAGAATTTGTGATTGGTGAGGATGTTTACTAGCATGTTTAAGTTTTAACTTTTAGTCTCGTATGGAAATGAGCGTCAAGAGAGTAAAAAATAAAATATAAAATATTCAACAAAATATTTTTTGGTCAAAAATTTATTCTCATCTATTCTTTTTTCATATCTGGTCCGTATATTGAATGAAGTAAGAACAATTTCTTTTGAAGTAGTATCAGTAAAGAAAACATCCTATGCATTAAACAAGCCTCTAGGCAGACAGGGAGATTGTTTGAATTTTTTCGTAGGTCGACATTGATTGCATTACCATCCTATTTTTCTTAAAACAGTAGTAATAAGCTCGACTGCCCAACATATCATGGAATAAAGTAGACACAAATAAGATAATCCAACTTAGTTCTTAGGATTATAATGAATTATTTTATTATTTGAATTACAGTTTTCATGAGAAGTAGGGAATGGTAAGTAACTATCAGGTTACGTGCATTCACTACTCATACCATTTGCACTCTAAGTTCATAGAAAAGAAACAATACTTCCTCAAAAGTTTAAAGGTGAAAATCAAAAAGGCAAAAGGATGAAATTCCTGAAGTAATTTGCAGTAAATCCCTCTTACAAGTCACGTTTGCAGATGATTTGAGCCCGTGTTTGTTTGGTGAAGGACCCTTACTTGGTCTACGGATTAAATGGACGAGATTAAATCTTTCGATTTAGAAAAGGTCCAGCGACGAGGTGTTTGACGAAAGGTGTTTTTCTCGAGGAATTGAATAGGGTTGGCGACGTGTTACGTTATTGTGATTTTTATTTTGGGATTGTTAGTAATTTGAACGTGATCTGTAGTTCAACTGAACAAAAAGTACTAAAGCTATTTCAATTTAAAGTGTATGTCCGTCTGTCTGTCACTAGGCTGTATCTCATGAACCGTGATAGACAGTTGGAATTTTCGCAGGTGATGTATTTCTGTTGCCACTATAACAATAAATACACAAAAACAGAATAAAATAAATATTTAAGAGGGGCTTCCATAAAACGTTGTTAATAAGCGTTGTTAATAATGGAAACAGATAAATGTTTGAAATATTTACAGAATGTTTAGTTATAGGTATATTCACTATAAAAATAAGTAGATAATTTTAAATAAATAATTATTTGAGAGGGCGCGGACTCCTCGATACAACAAACCTAATTTATTGTCGTTTTTTAATGGTACGGAACCCTTAGTTCGCGTGTCGGACACGCACTTGGCCGATTTTATTTATTAAAATATTTACGATCAATCAACAACGCAACAAACACGATCGAAGCCACGGGCGTGCGAGCTATATCCCTGAGTTGTAATAGACATTCAAACATAGTCCTTACTCGGCAATAAATAACTCTTTCTTATCATATTTTTAAACAATTGACTGTAACGCCTGACAATGATTTTATAGGGCCGAAATAGACGCGTGGCAGACTCACCGGAGTCAAGCCCTGCATAGTGGTATCTACCACTGTAATATTTATTAAAACAAATATCCTCTTAAAATTTTTAATAAAATTAGAACATCAGATTTTAAATAAGATCAAATAAAATTCAAATTTATGTTTGATCGAGTTTCTTTCAGCCACTAGTAAGTAACTTGTTAAAGGAATTTACTGCAAATTACTTTGGTCGAAGTTTGATGCGGAACCTTTTAAGTTAAGCTGAACCGGACTTTTAGAAGCGTTTCAAATAACTTACCAGCCGTTCAATTTGTTCCTCCCGATATGTTGGAAAAAGAGGTATAAATCTGAAAACTTTCAAATATTTAAATGAACGGTCAATGAGCTAAGTTACATGGATTTTCCTATGTCAGATGAACAGACAAGAGTGATCTTAACGGTTTCTTTTTTAAGCGAATCTACGGAGCCCTAAGGTTATTGAACTTAAGGCCGATAAGACGACTCGCGTGGCGGAGCGGTCACCTTACCGGTTAGACGCGCAGTGGGTCCCGGGTTCGATTTCCTGCCAGACAGAAATTTGAATGCTGAGTTTAGATTTCTGTTCTGGGTTTGGGTGTTTGTTGTTGTTGTTTGTGTATTCGTGTGTGTGTCCATGACATCCACGACACAGGAGAATATCCTAGCGACGGGCTATGAGTGTCGAAAGCGTATTAAAAAATATATATATGTTTTATTTATTTTTGGAGTAAAAATAAGTAAAATCTGAGTGCCTGCCTTGTCTTTGCGATTTTTTTTTACTGAGGGAGCATACGAGCATGCCGTCCATATGATGATAATTGGCCACTGGCGCCTTTGAACATCCGTAATCAACCAGATAAGAGATCAGATCAGATAGGAGTAGAGCCTTCAGTGAGGTTACCCCCAGTCGCTGTGCTCGCATGGAGGACTAAGTTAGACGCTTCTTATAACTATGGCAAATGTGTAATGAATGTGAAAACCACAACAATTTGATGAAAAAAAGTTTTAAAACCTCCTATTATTTCTATTATATCCATGATTTCTATTTAAACATTAACAATTACATTGGCAGTTTTTATTAATTATTTATTATTTGACAACCCGTGGCTTTATAATCTTAATATCGATGTAATATGCAAGCAGTTCCTTAACTGTTTGCATATTTCATCGATATTAAAATTGCGGTCACACATTTTCGCTCCGGTAATGTGTTTATTGTCTTTTTATAGTACTCATGCCATGAGATCTTAGCCCAAAGCTGTTAATTTTGGACCGTTTTTCAACGATGCAAAATACATCGTTCGAGGACCAAACCGTACACGGCCGCATCTATTATCATAGGGTGAATAGAGCGAACAAATTCTAAACATTTATCAGACGAGCTGTCGCGGGCAGATGATCATTAATTCAGCGCTATCATTTATCATTCTGATTCCGAAGTGGACAATGAAAGGCAGTGATAAAAATAAGTTAAAAATGATCTATTGTGCTTTATGACCACCTATGTTGCGGAAAGGTCAGTTTACAAGTCTGACAAGCAGTTTCAGTAATTTCCCGGTCAGACATAAAGTACGGCACTGTAGTTCTGGGATCAGAATGGGGCTACGGTATCCTCTATCTGTCGTAAGAGGAGATTAAAAGAGGGCTTCCAGGGTTGCGGGCGGTTCGAACCGTCCATCAAGCCGCTCACATGGGTGGAGTCCGATGGTGCAATGCGCTCAGAGTACCCTGGTTGCGTTCCTTTAGAGTTCCTGGAGTCTTCTTTGTAACGCCGAGGACGACCACTGGGGGGTTCTAGTGCGGTAAAAAATTTCCATGACCTGGCGTCACTCCCATGGCAGGTACCTTTTGAAATTTCCCCCTCGAGAACAGGACGGGTTTTTGACTTTCGATCACCCATGATATAGGAAAATCTACTGTTAGGGTATAAAAACCGTCATGAGGTTCCTTTCAGAAAAAAATTAAAGAGGTTTGAAGAAAAGTTTGTAGGCTTTGGCGAACCGTTTTTAGGCTTTGATGACGAGTATATATCAGAAAAAAAGAAGTGTTTATCAGGGATTTGATCCCAAGACATGTGATTCTGTGGACAAAATTACTACCCGCAGATGAGCTCAAGTACATAGTTAATGTTAGTCACAGCACATGGACATCTCTAACCAACCGAATAAAAAAGAACTAGAAGGCCGCAGATGTCAGCACGTCGCCAACAAACTTCATTAATTCTCTGTTCCCATTTCTCCCAATTTGAAGTACACAATGAAAGGGAATAAAAAAGTGTCAAAAATAGGTTCTCGTTGACAGCTCGTTAAATATTCGTCATTGTATTCGCGCCAATTGAATTTTTAGCGTTCCGTATTTAAATTGGTAATACGCAGCATTAATCGTTTAAACGTGTTTTTTTGTGTGGTAACATGATTTTTTTTGTACTCTTAACATGAAAAATGATGTATTGCCACTATGAAAAGTTGTAAATTAATTGATTAGAGTTCGACATAAATTGAACAAAAGAGAGTAAAAAATATTTTAATATGTTACGGGTACTCACGATACGTGGTTTTGAATTTCTTTTTGCCGATATTTCGTCCCAGTTACATGGATCGTGGTCACGGCGGTGGTCAGTTTTGCCGTGACCACGATCCAAGGGTAAAAATTAGCTCTTGTTTTCAATTTCATCTATAGCATGTTTGTATAAGATAGCAGTTGCAAAGAAGCATGAGCCCTACCTGATAGTATATAGTTACAACCGCCCAAGGACATATGTTAGCAACTTCATATAGAACAGGGTTTTTATCCGGTGTTAATATAGTTGTCTCGTATGAAAGTATGCCAGGAACTAAACTCATTCACCGAAAACAAAGAAAAGAACTCCATCCTAATAGGCACTAAGTGCAGCGGTGGAACTTCTCTCTACTTCTACTCATTCCATCACATAATAATACTTAACCTATGGTAGAAATTCTCTAGACTTTTAATGTTTTTCAAAATTCTATGGACAAACATTCAGTTTCATGGCACAAACATTAAATACAAAACTTAATTTTATTTTCTTAATAAAATGTCCAGAACACCGATTTTAATATCGACTCGCTCTTAACCGGCAATTTATTGATATTCATGTTTTTGCCACCGGAATACTGTAGAGACAGATCGATTTTCCGCCTGTTATTGACAGCTTCACCGATTTGTCCCTCGAAGTAAATTACTGTTAATAGCGATATTTTATACAAAAACCGCGAAAAAGTTCAAAAAACGGATCCAGGAAAAATATACTTTGATATTGCTATCCACGGATGGAATAAGGTAGTATAACAAGTATAGTTCAACAGGGGAGGTACCACCCCTTCACTTATTAATAGCATAGAGCACTTCTTGTATTTCGTTGGAAGGGCGTGGTTGATGGCTCAGGTTTTTAAGAGGCGAAAAAAGTAGTCCTGCATCATAGTAAGTAATTGACTTTGGATGGGAATCGCTTTTAATGTTCAGTCTTATCCAAAATGTCTAAGATGTTTATCCAAAAAGTACTTAAGTGAATATTTTCCAAGGATTAATGAAAAAATTCCTACGTATTTACATTCTGATAGTAATGTTGTGAATTTGTACCAGACACAAAGGTTTACGAATTGCTTGAGCTTACAATAAAACAATACGTTTAATGTTGATCTATGAACCCTCGCCCTAAACCTCATTAGCAAGATCCTTATCACAAAGCTAGCCCACATTATTCCCCGTTAACGGGATCAACTCGCTCCAGGCTCACAAGACGGGGTCTCAGGTCACCAAGGTTACCAGATTAATCGCGGTCTACAAATTGAATGTTCTGTACCATATAGGCGTTTGCTTAAAATATTTCACCTTACCTAACGTTAATCAGAATAAACTCTTTATAAACATAAATTAAATCAGAATATGACATGATATCTATACTAATATTATAAAGTTGAAGAGTTTGATTGAACTTGCTAATCTCAGAAACTACTGGTTCTAATTGAAAAATTATTATGTATTGAACAGTACATTTATTGAGGAAGCCTATAAGCTATATAATATCACGCTATGTTAGTTTGTTTTCAAAAGATTGTTCTCTCATTAACGCGGGCGAAACCGCGGGGCACAGCTAGTTCTTAATATTAACAAAAACGACAATAAATTCCCGACAAATCTTATGGAAACGAGTTTCGTCTTACTCTTCTTTTGTTGAAATTGAAATTTGCTAAAACTTACAAAAAAGTAGCATTTAGTAACTAAGATGCTACTATTTAATGATCCATTTATCTATATCTGAATGATCCATGATCTATAAATGTTGAGTCTATAAATCAAACGTCGTAATGATTTTACACCTTTTATTTCCTTCTACAATATTTTAACAACTGCATTAACGTCTTTTCAACTTAACGTCGTCTCTCATTCACCATTCACTACTCACTCGTTCCTCACATTCTTTCTATTCACTCACATTCCATCCTCTTACGTTCCCTTTTATGCATCTGATTACTTAAACTAAACAATATACAATAAATATTATTATGATCCCACATAAATATATGAATAATACATGAATCCATGAATCCATAAAGCTTTCCACAACAAAGTATTTAATAAAACTTTCAACATAACTCTGATTATACTATGAAATAGTTAACAAAAATAGACGTTAAAATCTTTAGCATACTAACTATACTCGACAAATCGAGAACCTCTTCTTTAGTGAGTTAAAATGAAACTAGTTAACTGGGAAAATCTTATGGATTTAAATCACGACTTGATTTGAATTATACATCGTTCGAACATTTGTAACTGAATAATGCATTTCGTGTTAACGACTTGCTGTTATTGGAATAACGAGAGTTGGAAGAATTCAACCCATTAATGACGAGAACAAACTTTTAGTTTTTCTAGTTTGTAACTGGCATTTTAAAGACTGCAGACTATAGCTATTAAGCAAAGCTGCAGAATTTTGATTTATGAGACTGAAATAACAAACAAGTATGCATTCCACCTGATGGTAAGTAGTTACTACCGCCCATGGACATACATATAGAAAAGGAGTTCTACCTGAAATCGATCACAGATGCGTTGCTACTTCCGAGGACTGAGATGGTCGCCACATATATAAGTGAGCCGGCAACCACACCCTTGCATCGAAACTCAAGAACTATTTCACGCTAGAAATAGGTGTGGCGGTGGTAGTTCCCCCGTCGAACTTCACTGGTTCTACCACCTGGTGAACTGAATAGGACATGGCAATAACAATATTGATTAACACCTAAAAAGATTAAAGAGCTAATTTACCTCAATCCATCATTACTTATGAATGGCTTAATGTTTGTCAAATTCACCTTTCTATGTAATTGTCAACAGAACTAAATTAATGGATGAAGTATGAGATATTACATTGGATAAGGCATTTAAGCGGTCCAAATAATTAGTTGAAACACAAGTATTTGAATTTTTATTTGTAGAAGCGAACAAACACTTATTTTCTACGAGTGTGTTTGTGTGTGTAATTTACACACTACCAGAAGTATAACTTAACAACAAATAATAAATTATTTTTGAGCATAAGGATATTAAGACTTGTGCTATTTCAAAAAATCGATGCTGCTCATATTTGGACATTCACATTCACAAACTTGAGCTCTCATATAAATTACGAAGTAAAATCGTTAGCGTGATGCAGAAAGGGCTACAGCGCCATCTATTTGTACCGCTGACAACTGCTTTCGTAACGCATTTTTGTTCCGTAAAGTTTTAAATCACTAAGAATTATTATAGAAGTTTTATTTGAAAATTTTCGATTTAAAATAAGCGTTTAAGGGCATTGTAAGAAAGCACATGAGGCTTACATGAGGCTTTGCAACTTAAACCATGGTCAAGCTTCAATCTTGCGGCAGTACTTCACTTACCTTCAAGCGGAGTGATCATTTTCTATTTGAATTTCATAAAAATCAATGTCAGTACACTACACTCTAAAGCTCCAAAACTTCAAATAAATTACTATTACAAGCGCAAATCTGGCTCTTGATTGATTAGTATCAAGACCATTCAAGATCATTTAAGTAATAAAATAAAAATCTTCCAAAACCTAGAACGCTTCATCAGAAAAACCTAAATGCTCCGTCATTCTCCTTTGTACGACAGAGTATCTGACCTATAAACCCGTTCGCACTTGTTTGAGTGACGTGACGTCATTAATTTTGCTGAAAACATGTTTGTGGTAACATGTAGACAGGCTTTGACGTCGGGTAATCTTAAAGGAATCCTACTTCGACATTTTTAGAACGAGAATTAGGTAAGTGACAAGGTCGAAGGTTCTTAAATCAATCGAGGATTCGAGTAAAGATTAATACGAATCGATTAATAATTCCATTAACGATAAAAGATTTCATCGTTTTCTTAGAATGTCAAATGAGCTTTTACAGTACCATAACAAACTTACAAATAATACAATTAACGTACATTTATGCCTAATAAGTTTCAATTTATTAATTTAATTTTATGAGACACAAATTAAGGGTTACAAGGGTGAACTTAATGCCTAATGGCATTTTCTGCCAGTCAACCCTGGGCAATGGCAATAATTTTTGGTAGGCACATAAAGAGTAAACCCAAGCTATTATTTACTAAAATTATCCTACAGTATAAAATAAACAATATAACAATAACAATATATATTACATATTTCAACATATGATAGAACATAGAACACAGGAATAATATTGAGACATTACATTCGATTTTCATAAATCATTCTTTAATTAGATCTATTAATATTATGTTAAATAACGTATTGATTAAAGAAAAGAAAGGATTTGTCTAGATCAGATAGCCTCACAGAGACACACACACAGAGACATAACCCAGGGCATATTAAATTCTAAAACTAATTAGGTAGCTGCCTAACCCGGGATTAAACCTGAAACATGAAACTATACGCAGACCAACATGGCACTTGTTATGTTATACAATTATGTCTAAAAGCTCGCTTTATTTATTTCTTACAAACAAATATCTTGTCAACCCATTATTGTCCCACTACTGGGCACGGGTTTTCTCTCAGAGTGAGAGAGTTTTAGGCCATAGTCCACCGCGCTGGCCAAGTGCGAATAGATAGACTTCACACATTTTGAGAACTCTTTTTTTTATTAGAACTCTGAGATGTGCAGGTTTCCTCACGATGTTTTTCCTTCACAGTAAAGCAGTGATAATTAAATTCTAATAAGCACATAATTTTAAGAAAATCAGTGGTGCGTGTCTGGGATTCGAACCCCGGATCATCGATTGAGAGGCCGAGTTTCAACCATTAGGCTGTCACTGCTTACAAACAAATATAATATTAAGAGATAAGCATTAAATAAACATAAGTTTTCTCCACGTGCCTATACCACGTGTTTCCGGCCGGCAGCGAGGTCGGTCCTGATAATAGAAATCAATTTGCGGTCTAATCTTATCTTCTGGAAAATCTTATAGGTTATATTGTTTCCTCGTGACTAAGCTTTTTATTGTTGACGTAAAATATTTTTATACTAAAGTAGAGCTTGAACATTTTCATCGTTTAATTTTGTGACCCATGTGTAATGTTACTTTTGTAGACTATGACATATGGAATTAACTTGCTCCGAAAATAATTCTGAAAAAAATTGACAAAAGGCATTTTAAATAGTTTCTCTTCAAAGTGTCGAAGTTGGCAACTTCGCTAGTGTGATAAATGGTTATAAGCGGTGTTGACTACGTTCATCTGTTGGCCATATTCCCTATCATGTGTGTGTCTCACGATTACACCCGCTTCTATATAAGAAAAAAAACGAACAAACATAACGTGATATTATAATAGCCTTTAGCCTCCCTCAATAAACGGATTATTCAACACAAAAATAATTTTCAGTTCGAACCTGTTCCAACCAATTAAAAAATTACTTTTTGATATTAGCGCGTTTAACCAAACAAACTTTTCAGTTTTATGATATTAGTGTAGATTATTACAATAAACACTTAATCATTTTTAAAGTGAAAACTTCTTTAGGTGTGTTGGGTTCCCGAAACTGTTACCATTATAAACACGTCTGTACATAAGTATATACATATAATGTGTTAATGATCTACGTGCATAGATACATGTGTATGTTGGCATTTTTGTCATTTTCTTTAACTTCTCACTTTTTTACCGACTTCCAAAAAGGAGGAGGTACTCAATTCGTCTGTATTTTTTTTTTTTTTTTTTTTTTTTTTTTTT
>DWNE01001167.1:0-23253 GCA_018249875.1 Cecropterus toxeus | reverse complement strand
ATAGATTCATTATCTACATTATATCTACAAAAGTTTGTCGTAGTGATATTAGACAAATAAAATATTCAAGCTGAGTCCGCGAGTACGCTCGCTTAGACAATGTGCCTACTAAAATTGTTACGGTGGTATTATCGGAACCAAACACGGTATCGGAGTTTATAAATTTGGTTTGTCTGATTTGGAACAGGACTGAATATCAGGGTCGGAAACGAGCTCGCAAGCATGAGAGACATTGAAGGGCAAGACAATGGAAAGTACAATAAAAACAATTTGAATAATTTTAGCTTTAAAAATATTACGTCTTTTTATGTTATGGAAGTAGCTAAGTGATGGTAAGTGGCCACTGCCACCTAAGCATATCTGTAATCAATCCCAGATAAGATCAGAGTCCTACCTTTGGGCACAGATGTTACACCTGAGGACTAAGTTGGAAAGCCCCGGTTAAGTATATTTCTCTTACATTGCATAACACTGCTGGTATTAGGTACAAATAGGTGTAAAGGTGGTGCTTCCTTTATAGTACTTCTGTGCGAACCGCAAGTGTCTCCAAGCGCAGCAGAACCTGGCCTTGCAATCGTAGGGCCGGTCGCTACGTCAGGAACGACGTGGTGAGGCGCGACCGAGACGATCGAGACGGTCGAGGAGTTTGTAGTCCGACTCGCACGTTCAATGTACGAACGGGCAGAGGGTGGACCACATTCACACCACCTAAAGGGGTATGCGACACTACACGGTCGACCACCTGGGGGCCCTGGCCTGGTTTAACCTCCGACCACCAGGAGGACGAGCGTCGGCTCGATAGGAAACGATGCAGAAGTCCGAACCACCCACTAAACAATGGGGATGGTAAATATCTTTTACATTTGTACGTTATATTACAATGTGTATAAATAAATAGTACTTATAGTAGAATCGATGATTCTAGTATACGAGTATGTATAACATCTCATGCGCTTATCGATATATAGCAAATGATCATTTAGATAGATGTAAACGGGTTAATATTTAAATTATTACTCAAAACATATTTATAAAACACTTTTATTAATTATTGCAATAAATATGCACGTAAATAGGATGATGCAGTCATGCGTTTTGAGGCAGTAGGTGTTGTGTGTTGTGTCGTAGAAATATAAATATTTACAGAAAAGTGTTGATACCAACAACATGCAGTTTTAGTTTCCGTTTCCATTGTTAAAATTCTTAGTTCTATTCATATTATATAATTATGTCTTACTACTGCTACTTGCATATTACATTGTTATGTATTTACAATGTTCACTTTGAAAGAGATGAAAGAAGTATAAAATAAAAATTAAAACAATTACTAAATAAAAATATGGCATTTATTTACAAACCGCCTTAAACTCTACCAATAAATTAAAATATGTACTTTAATTGAACTGATGCTACAAAAATTATAGCATTTTAAGCCAGGTTACACTTGACAAGTTATACATATAAATATTTTACAATGGAAAAACACAGGTATCCTAAACTGAAATATTTTTATATGAGGCATTTCGTAAAAATACCTTAATAGGGAAGCGAAGATCTTCCTTATTTACTCTGTAATGTATTTAAAGGACATATTATCTATCGCTCATTTGCATTAGCAATACAATAGCATTAACGTCGGTGATGCATCAAATGAGCGATATATTAATAATAAACATATTTCTGTAAAATTATTATGAAAAATATTTTTGTCCTATTAAAAAAAATAATGTAAACCAGGCTTGAAATTTCTAAGTTGCACAAAATTATCATGTTAATAAGCTTCAAGACGTGCATTAGCCAACCCGAGTGCATACTGAGGTAAAGATCCCGTCTACTTCTCACCTTCCAGTTCCACGATGCTGTTGGTGATGCAAACGGGGATTTCGTCCGGGATTTCGTTGGGGACTTCAGGGTCGCGTTTGAATTCACCGATGGATATATCCGAACAAGCGCCGAAGTTCTCCTGATTGCCGCAACCGAGACCTTGAGTACCATCGTTGCATACACCCCAGTTGTTCCCAGCGATGTACCTCCATTGTAGGACACAGTGCTCGCAGACCAGGTCCTTTGGCAAGCGGTATTGCAAGGTGTAGGTCTCTTCCTTCCATGGGTAGTACTTGGTGCCGCCGTCAATCAGTTCGAGGATGTGTTCATCGAAGCACGCCTGTTCGTTGCTCTTTGGGTTAGCGCAGATCTTGAACTCCCAGTAGCCCTTGTGGTAGGCGCTCAACTCGACTGTGACGGTAATGATTTGTCCCTGGTCGTAATGAGCAACGATCTCGCCGGAGCCATACGTGCCACCCAATTCGTGTGCGCGAGGTTCAGGCATATCGAAGGGATCACCGCAAATGCCGCATCTAAAAAAAAATATTTTGCGTCTTTGAAGGTGAAAATACACAGTCTCCGTAATGTCGCGGGTAAAAAAAGGAACATACAAAGGTATCATTTTGATTTATTTGAAGCTTTTTTTGGACGTAGCTGTATTGATTTTTTCAGGTCTTTCACGTAAATAGGACAGAATAGAATATATCTTAATCATATCTTCGATTTACATCTATGGAAAAGAGAGAAAAAAACTTTTTGTACCAAAAGAACAACTTAGCTGTTGTCGCACGTACCATTTTATTTTTTTCTTACGGACAACAAATGTTTTAAATAAATAATAGTTTGGATAACATTATTTACTGAATAAATATATAGATAACTACTCAGCTTATAGGTACTATCTTACCGACATATAAAAACCTCTTTATGATCGGTCCATAAATAAATTTGTCATACTTTAGTCAGGATTACTTCTATTGAATGACTTCTACCTTTAGACTGATTTCGGGAAATCATGAAGTTGTTTATTTCCGGTGTTATCAAAATATTATTCATATTATTGATCCAAGAAATGAAGAAATAGAAAACTTCACCTTAATACACCATTTTTTTTTTAAATCGCTTTGGTATTTTTTTTAAGCGTTGGACTCTTTCATTTTCTATCAGTGGGTAGGGTTTTCCCACAACTGGAGTATTTTTCATTAAGGTACTACGAAGTTGATTGATGTAAGATTTGGATCAGGTTTTTGAAGAAAGTTTTAGCCAAACTTTACGTTGGACGATCATAAACTTCTATTTAATTAATGGTCAATAATAATCCGACATAATTGGTTTCGAGATAAGCATAAAAATTTGTTAGCAAATTTATTGAGTGAAGTCATGCCCAGCGGTGAGATTATTTTTAAACAACGACCAGATTCCGTACTTTGAATATTGTTACTCACTTCCCACCGGTCACTGAATGCTGGTGAAAGAAGCCGCCACAGTTGAGGCCGTCGTCATCGTAGTTCGGTGGGGTTGAGAAACCCATTCGCCACATGGAGGCTCTGCCCGGGGGCTCCAGGACTCTTCCGTGGCCTGCCACCGACGCTACCACCGCCGCTAAAGAAAGTACGTGCCACAGCATCTGGGAATATCATACTGGATTAGTACAAAGGACTACCGTATAGTTTGATGCACGAAGCTTCCTACAATTATAATACCACGGATTTAATAATTATTTCGAGAATACGGACATTGAAATGTTAAAGCCATACCCTTTGTTATATGCAGTTTCCATTCAACGCTGGGTGGAGGATACAATGTTTTCTTTAGAGATAGCAACGCAACTGTAGCCGAATCCAAGGGTGGTATTGCCTAATGACGATTATATGCATGTTGTATGCTTATTTGCGACTTTCAATTTAAAAGAAATCTACTTATGAAGGACGAATGTGATAGAAGCAATAAAGGTCGCCCGGGAAACACAGGCACACCTATTTTTAGTGTGCAGCATTTCCGCTTTTTGTTGGAAGGGTGTGGTTCCCGGCTGATATTTAGGGCAACTTAGTCCCCAGGAGTGGCAACTCGTCCGTTTTCGGCTTCAGGTAGGTCATGTTCTGTACATGGATAGTAGCGACTACTTACCATGAGGTTGCAAGCTTGTTTGCTACTTAAATCTTGGAAAAGGGTTATTTTAACAAACTACTATTATGTTTTTATTTTTAGGTGTTATTAAAAAAAATACAGCACAAAAGGTACTCGTTTTCAGTTGTCGATTTCAAAACAATACCGTAAAGAGTACTAATGATTTATTTATACCTTTTTTTTTGCCAAAATTACTCACTTTTATTTACTCTATGTAGAGTAAAGTATAGGCAGAGGTCACAGGTGTAACCGTTCTACTGTTTCTGTCATTGCATTGGTGATAATATATGTTTATTCATACACAATTTTATCTGTATGTCTGTTAGTTAAAAGTGAATGTACAAAAATTATATTCGTATTTTTTGTAATCCATATTTTGAATAAAAAATGTTGGAAGTAACAATTAATATTTCAGAGATTTGCGCCTACAAAGATTTTAATGACGATAAAATCTTATTAATTTAACTTATGGTGTTTAAATAAAACGACAGCATATAATTAGGGCTTCGTTTAGACTAAGACTTGTTCTTACACGGCAAATATGAAATAAAATAAATTAGGCTTAAGTGATCAGTAAAATTTTGTTAGGTAACATTTCTAAGATATCTACTGGGTAAACCTGTTTTGGTGTGAAAGTAGCGGACATAAACAAGAGTGCTTATATTTACGAATTTAGAAAAGAGGACAATACAAGCCGTAACGCGACCAAGGTTGTGTTTACTTTTCGTCCGCTTTATTGTCATTTTAACTAAAATTTATTCAATTTTACTTACTGTTAATATACCTAACTCTATTTAATTTTGTAAATTGTTCAAAATCTATCTTTTTATGTCTATTTTTATAATAAAGTTTTATTCGCCAAATTCTAAACAAAATATATACCTATGAAAGATATGTTCAAGTAATTATAATATCACCTATATTATGGAAAATATTATTGAAAACAAATGAATCTGACTACGAAAGAACGACCAAATAACATGTCTTAAAAATAAATTGAATTAAATGTTTGTATGTACATAAATAAGTCGGACAGTTAATAACCTGAATATACGTATGTTTAGATTATTATACGCACGAGAAATTAGTCTCACCCTTAGACAAAAAAATAGATAGAGCAACAATAGCTTGCACTACACTTTTATAAATTTGACTTAAGTTACTTGAATATTACTTTAAATATATTCGTTTATATTTGTATGGCTATACTTATAATATTTTAAAGTACCTATTGACGAATTATTTTTGCATCTCTAATATTTCGTATCGGAAATTATACTTATGTACATTTTTTTTAAACAACCATTGAATTTAATTTGTTAACTTTATTAATATTACAATACTATAATAATAGATTACAATTATAAACTTAATTAGTTTAACAAATATTTTATTTACCTTAAATTTCGTTGACTGTCTATATCGTATTACTGGAATACGACAAGAAAACGAAGAACACTCAATAAATTTACACGTTTACTCCAATATTAACTGTTCAAATATAATACTAATGATTGGCAATTTTGCTTATTATATACAACCTATTTGTCATTATCGTATTAGCTGATAAGTCTTATCGGTTGATCCTTCGAATCAAAACAATTATTGTTAGGTGATTGATGGCAATTCGTAAATTTGGACGATTATAGGATCAAAAGATTTCTTAAATTTACCGCTGGTATAGAGTTGATTGCCAAATCCAGAGGATTAAATTAGTCAAATGCAGATTAATCTATATTGTTGTAGAGAATGCGTGATTATTGAATTGAAACATTATAAATTGTAAAATGTCTCAAAAATCTCGAAAGGTTTCCAGCTGTCATCGAAATTTATTGTTACTTAGGTTAAAGCGTTTTTCAGCGTCAAATTATGGGTCTTTTCCTATGAATAGTGATTACACCACCCATCAGAAGTCTTTTGAGGCGCCAATTTGTAGAGGCCTATGTCCAGCAGGGGATGCTGGACATAGGCCTCTACTAATTGGCGCCAATACAACCGATATAGTGTCTTCAGAATCCAGCTGGTTCTATCTCCTTCATCTTCGTGCTAGTTTTGCCTAAAAGTATTTTTTTATCTGAATACCGCAGTGCTCAAGCACTACACACCACTCAGGGTTAGCAAGGCATCTGTGTTCGATTTCGTGGGGCTTCAATTTTCTTGGGAGTTGATTATTTATTGTCCATGTGCGGTTGCCACTTGTTGTCACGTCGATTACATGGCAACGCTCCTTTGCAACTGCCCTTCAGACCAGAACGCAGCAGCGCTTAGCAATGTTAATAAGTGTGCTATTACGTTTAAAAATACCTATTTACCCCGTACCTATTGAGTTCATGGAAAAAGAACGAGAAAACATGGGAAAATTAATTGGTTTTCGTAGCAAAGCAACCGTTGGCGGTAATTAGTTAAGACAACACATATTGGATACATTTATTGCTCTAAATTAATTATTTAGTTAAGTAATTTAAACTTAATTGGATCAAATAAATATATGTTTGTATTATAGTAATGTAATTTATGTATATAAATTTACTTTCGTTGTTAGTTTTTGCGTCATTCTATCACACGAAATACTATTAAGATATGAAGATATGGTTTATTTATTACAAGTCAAATTAGGATAAGTCCGGAATTCGTTGCATTAATTTCGTTTTGTAGCTTCTTTGGACGTTTTAAAGAGTTTTTATAAGCTCTATAAGTTAATGTTCTATGTTTAAGGTCAATGTTTGACCGGGGGCTACGTGCTACGATGATGTAAGAAGCAATCATGTAGAAAGACGTGTAAAAGGAAAATAATTGTTGCTTCATTTTCACGAACAATTGATTGTAATCTTATCTAATCGTTTTACAGCACTGTGGGGATATTTGTCTTCATAAAATTTATTTCGAGTTGAAAATTGAAGTGAGAAATTACGTACTTTAGATAGAAGACAGTGAACGTATGTATTGTTGAGGATTTTCAGGTACTACTGTAGGTAAGCAAGATAATTTTATACATACATATTTTTTTTTATAATTTAGAATTAGCAAAGAGCATTAAGTGTACAAGATATTGAAGCCACTGATAATGATACTACCCTATAAATCACTTACAATAATATATTCGCAGCAGATTTACATTTTTACACTTGGAGTTACTGAAAAGTTGGAGTTATTGAAAATACAACATTGAAAATTTATCGTATCTGCCACTTAAATCAAGTGCATATTTCATGTTTTCAGCTATATGAACTGCATAGCATAGAAATAATATAATAAGAGGCTAAATTCCTTGATAAATATATGAGTACTTATGGATTTAAAAATGATAATATCAGTTAATATTACAATTATACGTTAGACGAACTGCGTGGCTGAGCGGTCACCATTACGGTCTGACACGCAGGGGGTTCCGGGTTCGATCCCGACTCGATTTTGTACTCGTACATATGTATATTGTAGGTACATTTTGCTTTTAAAACACACCCAATTACTCTACATATATGCAACAACGCGTCATATATGTTAATGTAAATGACGTGTACACCTATAATTGGCTTACGTGAATATTAATATTTATTTTTGTAAACGGTTTAGTGTAATATATTGTTTGTAAGCTGTTGGTGTGACAAATAAACAAATAAATAAATAGAAAAAACCCCGGCTTGACAGAAATGTAACTGATGAGTTTAGATTTCTGTTCTGGGTCTGAGTGTTTGTGTATTCGTTTTTGTGTGTCTATGGTACCCACGACACAGGAGAAAATCCAACTGTGCGGCTATGAGTACGAGCATATTTCTGTATAGCCGAGATTCGAACCCGGGACCCGCTGCGCGTCAGACCAGTATGGTGACCGCTCCGCCACGCGGGTCGTCTGTAGGTTAGTTATGGGCGTTCTCTGGTCTATCGATGACTATAAAACGTTTGAACAGTTGCTTGAGACAGATGCATTCGATCCCCATGGTCTCATGGTTTTAAGGCTAATACCAGAAATCGGACGCGTGAGTATAATGCTAATTTTCTTTTTTTTTGTTTTTATCACAGGTAAAAGGGGACTTGCCTAATACAAGTTTTTTCAAAACTTAAAGGGTGAGATCCCAAACATTGTAAAAATGTGACATTTGTCAAAAAAAAAACTTTTACTTGTTTACTTTATCAGATTAAAGCTGCAAGAAAGTGGTTACTGCCGCTCATGGACATCCATAAGCACTCGTGGGGACTGAGATGGTCGCCTTATATATAAGTGAGCAGGCAACCAAACCCTTCCAACGAAACGCAAGAACTGCTTCATGCTAGAAATAGGTGTGGCGGTGGTACTTGCCCGGTCGTACTACACTGGTTCTATCACCTGGTAAAATTCTTAGATAGATTTAGGAATACTTACATTTCACTTTAAGGGTTCCTTTGCTCATACCGGTTTTGCTTACACCTGTTCGTCTCTTCACAACATTAATAGCACTTTTAATCTAATAAACATAATTATAAACGAAGATATATTTATTATGGCAACTTGATTACAAAAATACGTAACTTTTATAGATACATATCTCAAAATGTCTGGTGTTAACTTTATTTCACGTATTGAGTCTCGTTTAACGGCGAATTACAGTTTTACTAAAATTACATTGAAATTATCCGTCGCATACTTAATTCACACAAATAAGCCATAATCTGACATGCACTTAAAAAAATGGTGTACAGAAAACCACGTTCTAGTCTTTTTAACCGACTTCCCAGAGGAAAGATAATGTATTCGTCGTTATTTTACGAATACATATAGAATACGTAACTCTTAACCCATTCGGTGCGTAACTTCCCCCGGTTCAACCCGCAACTGCTGGTCGGCGACTGCAAGAAAGCAGTTTACCACGCCCTTTCCACTGGCGATCGGGCCACTTTCTCTCAAATCAATTGGATGACCGCCGTGACCGACACCTGAATTGTCCACTTAATAAACTTTTTATTACATAAAAGTAGATCAGTGCAATAAGATAAAGTAGTCTTGGATGCCATTGAGATTAGTGTAGATTTTGGTTACAAATAAAAAGTACGTTGCGAATTTTTATAAATAAACGACGCTGAAATTCTACTTAACTACTTAATAATACAGACGTAGTATTGTGGCCTTTTAAAATTTTATACTCTGAAGAACTGCCAGACGTCTTCAGTAGCCCTATGTACCGCTAGAGATATTAACAATATTTTTAACCGACTTTCAAAACGGAGGAGGTTCTCAATTCGTCTGTATTTTCTAATACACATATTAGATTTCCATAGTTTGGCGTTGCGAAGGAAATAATGACCAAGCAAAAATGCAAACGTATATGGTAATATCCACTGATGCCTGTGTTATTCTTTAGCGACGCCTTGCTCATCCTTTTGGCCATACCCCCGGTCGAGGTGAGTTCATAAAGTTATGTCAATGCGGCTCAAACGCTTTCCACATTTTTTGACACTCATAGCGTAGGATTTTGTCCTCTGTTGTGGGTCCCATGGACACACACAAATACCCAGACCCAGAACAGAAATTAAATTCGTCATTCAGATGTCTGTCTGGCCGAGTATCGAACCCGGAATCCACTGCGTGTCAGATCGAGATGGTAAAGCTCACCCACGCGGGTCGTTAAATTTAAAATATGAAGTAATTTATTTTATCATAAAAGAAAATATGAAGAAATTTATTTTATCATACAAAAATCCAGAAGCAATAAAAAGTTTGCGACATGATTGACGAATGAATGTAAAATCTATTTTAGACAGCAAAGATAAATAAAAATAAAAGTAATTGGTTTCGCGGCGTCTTTGTCGTTATCATTGTTTTACGGGAAACAATAAACGAATATTTATTACCAATAAAAGCCCAGATACGAAACAACTCTTGTATTATCATAGGAGCTCCTTGCCATAATTTTAGGTAAATAAGTTAAACAATAAAATCACAACTTAATGAATACTTAAAATTAAACCCAACGTCTTTTAATTAAAATTTAAAATTTAGACAAACCAGACCATCCTAACAAAGTTTCGTCGAACGCAGACGTGGTATCATTTACTTATTGCCTATGGCAGGTAAAACGGGATCTCAAAAATTAAAGTAAATACATACCAATGTGACAGAAGGAAACAAATTACGTTAAAAAATAACTCAACATATGCAAGTTAACAATGTTTTTGTACTCAAACAAGTGAGTATCCGAGTTACAAGAGGATTAACTACGTTTTTCTTCTAGTAAATAAGTGTATATTCACACGTAACCACACCTTACAGGGGGAACAGAATATTCGCAAGCAGTGGCTCATTGTACACTTTGTAATGTCTTCAGTATCGTCCACTCCTTTGATTTGATTAACAAAATGTGGAACATGTAAATAAAACTATACATTTACTGGTATTTTTGCAAACTTTTCACGCAGTTGCATTGAGACGCGTGGTGTGGCATGGTACGTGTGAATAGGTTCTAAGTACATTGAAATTAAGTGATAAAAATTTCGAGTTTCGAATTTTTCAGTTAGAATATTGCTCCTTTATAAAGTGATACCATTATCGAAACGATCTACAAAAAGACAATGACGCTACACTTGCAACTCGAGGTAATGTCTACAAAGGTTAATGCTCGTAGCTTAAACTTTAAGGTTTAATTTGTACACGGTACATCTTTTATTTACACATTCTTATTAAGTCGCAAATTAACAATTATCAGCGAGCGACGATTCATCTATTAACTTTTACCTAAACATACATCACAGATCGAAATACAAAAATGGCAATTATCATTTTTATAGTTTAATATATTGCATAAACTATTACTACTGTATAAGAGTTTATTTATGTTCACGACAAATTGCAGACCGGGATTGATGAATCATAAAGAAAGGCAAAACTCTTTCATGTGGCATCAAAACATAAATTTGTTTTTCTGCATACGAAATTAATGCGGATTTTTTTTTTCATGAAATTAATAAGAAATATTACTAACAAAGAAACGAGATGAAACTACAAACTAAACAATGAAAGAAGATAATAATAAAGAAACATATTAAGCTCCACCGGGCTGACGTAAACTCCAATCCAAAAATTGGCAAGTACTTACATATTAAATCGATAATCTTATATTTTACTAGTTCTGATAACTTCACTGACATTTGCTTTTAAAAAACCGTTATCTGCTTGACTAGATATTCCACTAAAACTATTTATCGATGTAATGATAGCTACAAATAAGAATTTTATAAATGTTACATACATGTTTAGTATTTTTGTAGACGAGAAAAGAAAAACATATAAATAAAACGTTTAAATAAAAAATATAACAATTCAAAATTGGTGTCAGTACCATCCTATGAATATTTTAGTTTGATCTATCGAAACAAAAGTTATTGAGGTTTTATGGATTTAAGAAAGTTCAATTTTAGGTAATCACTTTTTACCGTCGTCGACTTGCTTTGAATCGATCTTGTTCGTTGATTCTTCATTTTTCGATTCCGTCTTGTGCCTTTCTATGTCTTTGTCCTGCTTCTTACTCGCAGATTCCTGTGAT
Source organism: Cecropterus toxeus (assembly GCA_018249875.1). Lineage (NCBI taxonomy): Eukaryota > Metazoa > Arthropoda > Insecta > Lepidoptera > Hesperiidae > Cecropterus > Cecropterus toxeus. The sequence goes on along the minus strand of DWNE01001167.1, from coordinate 11,788 downwards.
ACAACATTATCCTGTGACTTAGTTTTAGGATCCAATTTATTCGTGAATTCGTCGTTTAGAATTTTTTCAAACTCTGTTGATAATTTACTAACATTTCTTTTCATGGTAGCGTCTGGAAAAGTCTGAAGAACAAAAATCTATTAATATTATTTTATATTACACACTAGAATTATTTCATAATTATATTCTTCTATACCAATACCTTGAGGTATAGTCTAACATTATTAAAAATACGCCTGAAATCCTGTACAACTTGTTCTTGTTCTGCATATGTTGAATTTTTAAGTTTAGTTGAAATGTCATGCAAACACATTGGGCGTTTTACTACCTCGTAGAATCTCGGAGCCTGAAATTATTCATCCAATAAGAGAGGTTTTAAACGTAGGTGAGTAAAGTAACTAATTATTCGTTAAATATTTACCACTTTAATATCCATGTCGTCCATCACAAACTTTGCCTCATTCATTTGATACATACTTGAAAGTATAGCTTCAAATTTTTTAACAATAGTGGGTGGCAACGGTTTCTTTTTTTTGGGATGGTACCACATACCAGACACAGCCTTCGGCTTAGCAGACTTCTTTGGATTATCATCTTTAATAAAACTGCCAGTTTGATCATAACATCGAATACTTTCTTTACCTTCGTCATGTTTTTTATCACTAGGTGGTTCATCTGCGTCAGCCGATTTAATTTCAGCTTCGTCTAATTTTGTTATGTCATCAGAATAACTGTTCCTTTCTAAAATATCAGCCTGTATTTGATCTTGCTGTTCAGTCATTTCTTCATGCCACATATCAATGGTCTGTTTTGAAGCCAAGTTATTTGTAGATGAAGGCCACACGTCATTATGTTCAATAATGGGATGAATATTTTTGATGCTCTCTGTAACTTCGTTAGCTGCACTTAAACATAAGGCATCATATAAACGAGCTGTGTCAGATTTCGAGCCCTCATGTATGAAATCCATCAATTTTGGAGCCGATTGCTTCGCAGCTTCCCATGCGTTGTCAGATGTGATTGAGCCGAATATATCTAAAGATTCAATACCCTTTAAATCCACTTGTGGCATACCGGATCTAGTAAACATTTTTTGATTATCCCCAAAAATGTCGTCGTTAGGTCTTGACATAAGGCATGGCCACGACTCTATGTTATACTTTGGTTGAGGTGCCAATGTTACTTGAGGGAATGGAGTTTTCATCTTTGAATGTGACGAATCGTCAATAGTATTATCATACGGTGAATCTTGTGAAGAAGTCTGCAAGAAAGGTGACACAGGGTCTGTCGGCTTTATGGGCACTTTATAACTTCCAGGCTTCATATACACTTTTGACATTTCGTGGAACTCATCGTTATCAGGTTCAATAAATTGTACGGGGCCAGAGATATTTGAAATCGTCACAACATTCGATGGAATTTGGGCGTTGTGAGTGTGATGAGTTACAAAATCATTAGGTTCTTTTTGGATAACCTGACCCCATGTCGCAAAAAAATCTGTCTCTTCTTTTGTGTCACCGCAGCTATTATTCTTCTGCAGGCAGCCTCTTATTTCAGCAGCTGCCGCCATACTGGGGATTAAGGCCTTTTCCACGTGACTCAATGGTATCATTTTGGCCTTTAGCTCCATCTCTCTTCGTTGCAATAAATCACAAGGCATACTTCCCAGTACCGGCTGACCAGGCGCTTTCCCAAGTTCAGCATCCATTTTATGCTTCAATTGGGTGTACAGTTCCCTCTGATCAGCATGACACATGTTTTCTAAGGCCCTGAAATCTGATACATTAGTAATAGTCCAAGACTGCCTTGGTTTCGCTTCACGGACACTACAAGGTTCACATTTATATGTCACTTTCTGATAACTATCTATGTCACTTTGGTCATTAAGAGGATAGAAATTATGCGGATTAGATTGCGGGACTACAGGAAACTTTTTGTAAGTGACCCCTGATCTGGATGGCCATGGGCCATCGGTGAAGGATTGTGAGACACTTTGACTTTGATTTTGGACCCATGGAGGCTGAATGGCATTAAAAGGCTGTGGAGCAGCATTTATTGTTCTCGGAGTGCCAATATGCGGCTTCATCGGTTGAAACTTGTTTTGATTTTGATGACGGGGCCCTGTCGGATTCGTGGCGTAATAATTATGAGTGAAGCTTTTCTGTTCTAAAGTAAATCCGTGATCGAGACATTTAAAAGTTTTATAAATGTGCGTCAACATTTCCTTAGTGACAGCTTGCCATTGTACAAAACACTCTCTAATGTTGGGACTGTAATACTTATTTTCTATTCTAGAGAAGGTTTCGTGTTTCTCGCTTAGTAGCTCCTTGACGCCTTTCCAACCATCAAGTATTCTAACAAAAGAAAATATAAAATTCTTAATGACCCAAGGTATCCCTTGCGAATGCAGATTTGCAACTGCACTATCAGGTTTTTGTACATTGGATCTAGTTTTAGCACAAATTGAATGTATATTTTTAAAACATGGCCTGTTGTGATGTGCGATTGCTATGTTTTCAGCATCAGTACATGCCTCTATTGCCAGTTGAACTATTTGGTTGGGTATCTGATCATGGATGATAATTTTATCTAACGCTGTCAAAAGTAAATCTGACGAGCCTGAGACCTTATTCTTATCGTCATCTAGGTTTACTGTTTTCCGATTTTGTTTTTGATTACTTGCATCATTTCTTGGATTCGACTCCGATATATTACACAGCTCGGACACCATTCTCTCTCCTTCAGCAAAGAAATCAAGACTGGACGTGGATTCCGAAGTTAAATTTCTCTCTTGCTTCCTTTGGCGCTCGGTTTCGGTGTCTTTGTATCTCTCATGGTAACGAGGATCAGCGCTATAAGCATTTCTCTTATCATGGCTTTTAACAATTTTCTTCCTAGCTCCTGTGCCAATCGGCTCCTGATTAGGGATAGACCAGGAACTTTGCGACCTTCTGTCAGCGTTGAGTCGGTCAGCCATCACACCATGTCCGCTGAAGTTTGGAGATGAAGGGTCGAACACCAATCCCACTAGTGGAGAATTTGGCGGGGAGCTGAATGTAGGTGCAGAGGGATTACTATATCTGAAACATTTATATTTGTAAGGTGTTTATTATGTTTTGCTATTTAGTTATTAAAATTAACGTACTTACCTAGGATTATGGTACTGCTGACTCGACGTAGACTCGTATACACCAGTGGTGACTCTACAATACGTTGTTACGTTCTGATCGGAGAGTTCTTTGTTGGAACAACCTGAAGATAATGTACACATGTAACAATATAAATTCGGTTTTTTACAATGTGTTTCCACATTCGTTGGCACACTAATTATTTCTTCATAATCTATACTGCCATTCCCATTACTGTATCTACTACTATTGACTATTGTATATTCTTGAAAATATTAGCACAAATGAGTTTAAGACCAAACTCTATTATTTCTCTTCGTTTCATAGGATGTTAATTGGTGTCTGCTTTTCATGGCAATTTCTTACTGAACCAAAATACGATAGGAATTTATCTAAGACATATTACAGAAGCATTACTACTACAGAAGACTAAGTGGAACGCCTCTTCTTTAGGACCTATCAATTTTGTTTTACCACACCCTTAATTCTATAACACAGCAGGATTACCACTGTTGTAATATGTTGCCACCATCAAACGAAGAATGCCATCATCGTCGAATAAAATCAGATTTCTGCTTTCATCTTCGCATTCATGAGGAAAAGTTGTCAAGATTTATATCTTACCATAGCTTTTCTGTGAGATCAAGGTATATTGTTGGTTCTGGTAGTCGTCCTGATGTCCTCGGTCCCGCACGTCAGCGGCGTCTCGGTATTCGCTAGATTTAGACACACCGCCATATTCTTGCATTTGGCTGACAATGTACTGGAAAACGAAATGAGTTTACTTAAGGAATTGTACTACACGAGAGATAAATTTAATAAGATCTATTTATCTATTTTCTTGTTTTACTTAATCTTACTAAAAAAATAAAAAATATATGATCACTTTTCTGAAAAGCGTAAGGCTGTCAAGCCTAGCAAGTATTGGACATCTGCTTACAGGCAGATGTCCCATACAATAATCATTAAACCAAAAATATTAGTTTCATGCCAAAGGTTCTTTAACTAAAGTTATCCCCTTAGTTATTTATTGAATCAGTTTAATAGTTTGGTCCAATAGAAATATTTTCGATTGTAGAGCTCTATGACAGATGCAAGATCAATCTAGTTGGTGCCCGTCGGAATATTAATTTTCGTATCAATTGTATCATATTAGTAAAATAAATCCATTTCTTTAGGAAAAGAAGGGTTGAACTTTATTTATTTCCATAAAAAAAACGATTACATCCAGTAATAGTTTTTTCATGAAAATAGTGAAATGAATAACTTCCTATCCCCTTATAAATTTTCGTATCAAACTCATCTTTTATACCAAATTTTTCATTCTTCCAAGGAAAGATTCCTCTGAATTATGGCTGTACAATAATTATTTATGGATATAATGAGCTTAATAATATACATAATACTCTTGAATAGCTTCAAAAGAGATAAAAATGGAACTTACCAACTCCTGAAATTCCCGCGTCTCTTATGCAATTTCCTCGAGCTCAATACATCATAGAAACTATAAAACCATCTACTTTACAGTGACTAGGTCTGTCAAAAAAATATCGTAGCTTGCAAAAAATATTTTAATCTTACGAAATAATAGTTGAGTTTCAACTTTGTTTAGATAATTTGTGGTTCACTATCTTCTTTCTTATTTTCTAAATGAATTTATTTTTGTAGAACGCTCTCATTATTCTACAATCTCGGTAGTGTTCTGAACAATATGTGACTTGCCAAATAACTGAAATCAACCATATGATTTCTTTCATTTGTTTTCTGACACAATGTCATTCGATTTTTGCTTTTCAATGAATTAGTGGCCGTTACAAGCGCACGTCTACGAAATTCCTTCGTAGATGTCCACGTAGATCCTTCGTAGAGCTCTACATAGATCCTTTGTAGTTCTCAAAGAGGGAAAAATGCTACCACTATTACAAACTACAACTAAAATCGCATAATACTACATTATAGTAGTATAATGAAAATAGGAATTCTATTCTTTTTTCTTATAAAATTTTCTTTCGCGCAAAGACGAAGGAAATTCTTGTTTTTTTTTAATTTCATTGTTTTAGACTCTACGTTTCTATATAGACAGAAAAAAACGGATAACAGAAGGATTTAAAAAGAAACCACCCTTGTACAAAGAAAAACTTTGTTTTTTATTACGTTTCATATCATCTCCATTATTATACTCTAACCTTTCTTTTCTAACATAAAAATATTAAATTCGACAGAATAACCAAAAATGATTAAAAATTCATTAACACTATATTATTTTTTCATTATTTTCGTATAAACATCGAGTGTAAGGTGATGATGAGGCCATAGGAGGCCACGAGGTCCGCGGTACCGTTGCACAGATCTGAAGAACAGGAGCACACTTCTTGTCGTCCACCGTATCCAGAGCGATGGTAGCAAGCACCCTGAATAACAAAAAGTTTTTATTTTATAACGTTTGACCATCATAGCTCTGATGGTAAATGGTTATTGTAGCCAATGTACATCTGTAACTAACTCCATAATATACAATAGGTGATCACAGATGCAATGCTTTTACACCTACTAAGGTCATTCTGTATGCCAGTATAATATGAGTAAGATTGTGATTCTTTTGTTTTTCCAGCATCGCCTTCATATTACTAAAGGTGGAAACACACTATTCAAACGCCACGCCACGAAACCCGATGCGTGTGAGTACTAATCGGTTCCATAGTACTAATATGATCAGATGCAAATACAACACGCTACGTGACAACATGTTCTCCCACACCACCACATCCAGTCGATCCAGATCGGCGTGTTGCCGGCAGGGGGGTAAACACGCCATCCGACGCATCAAATACAGTATGTTTCTAGACAATATCTGACGACACATGCCAATGCTTTTGGTACTTATTTGTAATTAATACATCATATGCTAAATACCTGCCAACATCTACACAATTCCGTCTTTTACGAGTTTGTGACATTAGCAACGCGTGGTGCGCGGCGTGTCGTATATGCACTCGTATATGTCGACACGACACATAGCGTGGACTTTAAGTAGCATGTTTCTTCCTTTTGATTCTTATAAGAGTAGTTCCCTAACCTTATATCTAGTCTCATCCCATCCACAGCTCCGTATCACCCGGCTGCTGGGCAGGTGTCCATTGACCTCGTAGTCCACGTGCTGGATAATCTTGCGGCAGAGCGTGTGCGTCAGCCCGCGGTCGTGGTCTGAGCAGTTCCGCATCAAGGTGTTCGGCAGAACTGCCTCCGAGCAGTACGAGTTGGTAGCGCTGTTACACTCGTAACACATTATCGTGTACACTGGAAACGGATAAAACAACATTTACCAGGAGGTAGAACCAATGTAGTTCAACTGGGGAAGTGTCACCGCCATACCTATATATAGCGTGAAGCTGTTCTTGCGTTTCAGTGGAAGGGAGTAGCAACAACTCTATATGGAGTTGCTTATGTCCATGGGCGGCAGTAACCACTTACCATCAGGTGGACTGCATGCTCTTTGATACATCAATCCTATAAAAAGCAATTACTTCTGTTTTATTTAGTATACATGGCTTCACATATTTTATGGTAAGAACGACTTCTTTTCACATATCAACGTTTTACCACTTTACCGTTTTACCGCATAGCACGTTTACGGTTTCGTTTTTGGTCATACCTTGCAGTGTTCTTTGGAGAAAACGTAGTAAACTCCTAGTAATAGTACTTCTTACTAAATTTCGCATATTGAAAATTGTTATAGATGTCAGGCTTCGAATTCGAATCCGGAGCTCTTAGAGTGAGAAACTAAATCTCGTATCGCTACGCTGTCATGGGTCTATAGACAAATCTATAATACAATTCAATCCACTCTAAACAGCTTTGTCCTTCCAGATAATGTTCATGGAATCAATTGCAGATGCGTTTATGAAAGATGTCAAAGTACATATCTATAGTAAAACTATCAACGGTACTACTATACTACTACTCCTACTATAATACTATTTGATCACTGAAATTTAACAGTTTGTTAACTGATGATAAAGTTTTATTCATTCAATACATTGACAACATTGTGATTATTTATTACCGGATACTTTGATTAAAATTCACACTACCCACAGTACACATTAAAACATTATACGAGAAAAATAGTCATATATTGCAGAATAATTAACTATTAATTAAAATATTAGACAATAGAAATAGTCACGTACCGTTTTCCACGAACCCGAACAGGACACAGAGTGCAAGGACGATGCTCTGCATGACTGCACTGCTTCCTACCGACAACTGGGCACTTGAAATGAGCTTAGGCCTCAGCTGCCTATACGCCTGTAGCCTATAGCTTATAGCCTATTGAGACCGCCGCGAGCCGCAGTACATTAGACACAGCGAGAGGTGTCACTTAAATTTTAGTAACAATAATATAAACAAACCTGTTTGTTTAATTTATATTTGTCCCAAACACAGTTAAATGTTCATGTTTTAAAACTTAATTAATTTAATATTTACCAACCTATCCTAACTCAAATTATATATAAAAATTGTATATTAAACTATTAAACTAAATTAGTTCATTGTTTTATTTTTATATTTCAATAAAATTATTTAATACTTATTAATCATTAATAAATTGATTGGCTATGATAATATTTTTGATAAAATAGTCTGAATTTAAACTTGACAATCACCATCCATACAATTACACGGTATATTATATAATAAAGTTACTGGAGTTCAATATAAAAATAATGATAAAAAATGATCACTTCCTCATTAGTAATTAACCCTTTCTTAAATTTAAGGAGTCCTGACTACCACCCTTACCTAGATGCTTAGAAAATACCTTTGCAAGAAGTTCATTATACGCCTTTCTAGCTCGTGTGGAATGTGTATTGTATCTAAATTGATAAACATTTTGAGAAATTAAAAAATATATATTTATGTTACTATATAGGTACTTTACATAAACGATACCCACAAAACTTATAGCCAGTTGAAAACACCCTAATTAAGGATATTTCAATAAATTAAGGAATTTACCACACAGAAACCACAAGAAAGTTTACTAAATTTCAATCCATAGATCTCTACGACGATTTCATTATAAAATATATAGAGCACATATATAGACCGTGTTACCTTCCTATTGTGTCACCACATTGAGAGGATGTGCCTCATTGAGCGCCGTGAAACGGATGACCGCAATTGAGATGGTTAGGTGATTTGATCTGACGGACTGATTTCATGATTAGGATTTGGAATTTGGCCTCATTGGTGCCTACAGTTGATTCAATTGACGACAACTGATTGTATTGTAATGGCTGGAAGTAAAATGAATTTGACGTCACGCCTGTACATTTGATGTATAAATGCAAAGAGAAAATTAAAAGTGAAGAAATAAGACACAAATGAATTACACAGTGAATTGATATTTTTTTATGATATTGTAATGGCAGGAACAATGATGGAGTCTAAGCTACTTATAAAATGTAATGATATAAGTTAAGAGTATGGGTATTTGTCACTAAAAGCTTAAGATAAATCTAAAATTACAATAAATAAATTATCTAATATCATATGGCTGAAATTAATAATAATATAATATGATTAATATAGTTCATAGTTAATGGGGTGAATGAAATCGTTGTAAATAAAATAATAATACATGAAAAACGTTTAATAAATACATTCGCATTTTACAAACACAACAACGAAGCTATAATAGCGTAGGTACAAGAATAATTTACAATCATCGTGATAATTAACATTAGTAACATACATACATGGTACAGAGGTAATCTATATATTTTGCTGCAGACATAATTAGCGACTTCTTAGCTAATAAGGTCCTCGTTCTCAAGATGGCAACATTATCACCTATTTACATGGGATCGCTAGCTTGTTAAGGTCTTACTCACTAATATTCATCTATAACAATACCGAACACAAGTAGGACTTCGTTCATGTAAGTAATGAGTAAGTATATATCTATATTTACTAAACTCTTCAGCAAAATGTATTTCTCAGACATCAAACTATTTGGAATCTTGTGCTTCAAAGTAATTGCTATTAAGCAATTGTAAGGTACTGGAATCTTCTCTATATCTTTTGGTCAGATCTCTACATCTTATTAAATCTTTGTCTACGAGTTGATTGGAAGTACGATTGGTTTATGAGCTAGAATCTTAGTAATGCGAATGTAAGGAGCATTAGGGCGGTGGCTCCGACTGGTAAGGAAGCCGAGTTGCAACCGTCTTCTAGGCATGAACATACTTCTTGCCTGCCTCCGAACCCAGAGCGCTGGTAGCAACGACCCTGTTGACAAAAAGTTAATTCATTATGGTAGATTGACATTCATTTTACTTAATTATGTCCTTATCATAAACACAATACGATTTTTGATTATTTTTATAAGTAATAGGAAATGTGATAGGAAATAATATTAGTGCAGTCTATCAGATAGTAAGTGGTAATTTCCATACAAGGATATCTGTAAACAACTTCGGATATAATTGGGAGTTTTTCCTGAAGTCTTACAGATGAGTTGTTGTCGTACACTCCCGAACAGGTCATCGATAGTCACCTTGAATTGCGAGTCAGCAACATACATAGGTACCCTTCCAACGAAACGCATGAATTTCCCTAAACGAAAATTGTAGTGCCTTCATACTGATCAATTATTGCGGTCAGTTCATCTATACTCTCCGGCCGTACTGGCTCACTTATATCCTGATATATAAGTGAGCCGGTATAGCCGGAGAGTATAGACCATGTCAGTCCTCGGGAGTAGCAATGCTTCTGTAATCGACTTCTAATAGAACCCCGTTCTATATGAAGTATCTTACGGATGTACACGGGCAGCAGTGACCACTTACCGTCAGGTGTACGGCATACACATTTGCTACTTCAGACTGACAAAAAGTAGGACCCGTATCTTATTCTGATTTCATATTAACATCTTAAACATCTTATCGATATACAAATATCGGAGTTTATGTCCAATGGCACTTTTTATGCGAGAAGTTTTCGGGATTACGAGATGGAACATTTATTACCAATTCAATTCGGACCTAACGGAACCACTTATGTGATTGTGCAGTTACACTAAAAATATCAATGTCGTCCACCTACATTGGCTGGATGTTTCAAGGTCATATGTATTTAGGTTCAAGATGGAAGAACTCTATTAGTCTGGAGAAAGACCTGATTCTGACTTATAGTTTCCGTTTTGTGAAGTTATTTGTGGGTTAAATGATGTAGTAAATAAGGTAATGAAACCTTTCTGAAATTTATCTGAAATTTTCCAAGATGAGCATAAGCATAAGTAATATGCATTACTTGAGATATGGCTGATGCCTCCGCAATCGAGTTCGACGAATCCACCAATCATACTTTCCTGACACATACCTCTAATTTTTCTAAAATAATGTGCGTATTAGGAATTTATTATTACTTCTCTGCAGCCAAGGTAGACATAGTGATTAAATCTACAAACCTTCTTAAAAAATGTTCTTAAGCGTGAAGTCTACCAATTTGCACTTGGCCAACGCCGTGGACGCATCTCATTTTGAGAGTATATCCGTGCCCAGCAATGAGACTATGGGTTGATGACGAGTACATGTCCTCACCTTATAACTGCTTTCATCCCAGCCACATCCTCTAATGACTCTGCTGTCAGGCGGCATTCCGTTCATCTCGAACTCGACCACTTGGGATATCTTCCGGCACATGGTGTCTTTGGGGCCGCACGGCAGCCGCAGTTCGTCTGGTAGCTTCTCCATCGAGCACCGCGAGTCGTTGTGACTGTTGCATTGATAACATGTGATGGCAAGACCTGCGGAGAAGATACAATGTTTATTTTTTAACTGTTTTTAATATTTTATGAAGGTGATAGAAATTTGATTTGACTCGTTTTGATCTGTAGGAACCATCGCTACTACACCTGTGGAAGTCAGGCTAATATATAAAAAATATAAATGCGGCCTGCAGGCAGGTACTTTAGCCGGTTTAGGGGTGATTACAAATGTAACGTTTTTGATACAAAGGTTTAAATGTTTTTTTCTTGACATTAAATCATCCCATTAAAAGCGCAGGATGGACTTAAGTATTTGTATTTAGACTTTTGACCCATCATGAAAATAGGTCCATGAAAAAAGTTACACATACAAAAATTAATAGAGAATGAAGTATAACAGCAAAAAAACCTCTAAGTTAATTTTACCCTTATTTGCTTTAGTTCTGGACTATTGCCTGGCTCGTTGCTATCTCTCAAAATCGTCCACCTGAGTCTTGCAGACCAGAACATGACAGAAGAAATACTCGCTACGAAAAAGCCTTACGTTCATAGCCATAACGATAATTTTATCTGTTTTGCTGAAGGTGTGACCATTGCGATCGATAAGTGTAAATTAGTTCACTTAGCGCTTTGATAGGTCACCTGTAGGCCAAAGATTATTTAGGTCAGAGGGTTTTACTATTTTGTAATTTAGAGATTCCTTGCAATAATAATAACACGTGATTTGTGTTATTGATACGTGTTTCATGAATATATTTTCATTTTCTTAATAGTGTGGCGATTTTTTTTTCGCTAATAAATACTGCATATTTAGGGTTCCGTAGCCAAATGGCAAAAATCGGAACCCTTATAGATTCGTCATGTCTATCTGTCCGTCCGTCTGTCC
>DWNE01001166.1:0-23253 GCA_018249875.1 Cecropterus toxeus | reverse complement strand
ACTTTCGATGTATCAAACATAAAAAAAAAAATACAGACGAATTGAGTACCTCCTCCTTTTTGGAAGTCGGTAAAAATTGTTACATTTTTAAACAAGAAAAGATTTGCGGGGCGCACCTTGCGTGTTAGACTAATACTTCACAATTTTGACAAAACAAGTTTCGACAAGTTGGATTCGAACGCTGTCACCATATATCTTGACCTGATTAAATACGCAATGACATTGAACTAAACAGACGTAGCGAACTGATTCACGCCGGCATCGTACACACTTTCATAATTGCCAAAGCGGCAGTAATTGCAATGCCGTTTGATAAGGTTGCGAGATACCATCGAACCTTATCGCACTGTCCATGTATGTGTGTAAGGGCCACGGAACATTCGCTTTGAGTGACTGTCCTTTTTTTTGTGGCAAACGAGCATGCATCGAAGGTGGTAGAACCAATGTAATTCGATCGGGGAAGTAGCACCGCCACACCTGTTTCTAGCGTGAAGCAGTTCTTGCGCGAGGTGGAAGGGTGTGGTTGCCGGCTCATTTATATATGAGGCGACCATCTTAGTTCTCAGGAGTTGCAACGCATCTTTATGCAATAGATAGAACCCCAGTTCTATATGAAGTTGCTTACAGATCGACACCAGCAATTTGCACTTCGCTAACTTATTAAAGTGTATTTTAAAATTAAATTTAAATCAAAATTTAAATCGTAATTTTGAATCGAATAATTTCAAAAAGTACATTTACTTAGCGTTTATCAATTATAACTTCGTTATTTTTGTTTTTTTTTCGTCGCGATATCTTAATTACATATATATTATATTTACAGAATTATATTTTAAGCAACTTGTCATAAAAAAGAGAATTTACTTAAAATTCCAGTTGGCTTAGTATAAATTGTTTGTGTCAAGATGTCCATGGATGGTAGTAAGTGTACCAACAGGCGGACTGCATGCTCGTTCGCTACTTCAATCTTATAAAAAAAATGAAGTCCAGTGGACGTGTGCCAACAACTTAATATAGAACAGTCATCTATCTGAGGTCTATCACAGATGCGTTACTACTCCTAAGGAATAAGATGGCCGACTCATGTACAGGGAGCCGGCAACTACACTCTTCTACCTCGCGGAAGAACTGACTCACGCTAGGAATAGGTGTGGCCCCTGGTTGAACTACACTGATTCTACCACTTGGCTGATCATTATTTTCCGCTGTAAGCGTTTACATTGTGCGTTTATAAGAAATGTATGTGTATTATCTTAAAGGCCATTAAATTTTGCCGCTAATTGTAAAGAAAGACCAAATTCGCTCACGCTGATGTTTGCATCGCAAAGCGAAAATCTCGTGGCCTAACGGTAAAGATGACAATCTAGAAAATTCTCAGAAGCCCGCGATGAAAGTTAGTTTTTGTGATATCATATATTTGTGCTATTATATCGTTAGATATAAGCTAAATCGGTTTAGGAAATTGAATTTGAACAATTGGTTTAAATGCAAAAATAACAGAATAAAGTATTTTTTGCTCTGTACGAAATATAAGCGAACCTATCGTAAATGTAAACTAACTATAAAAATATTTCTATTGAGTTATATGCAAGAAAGAATAAAGCTTAAATAGAAATTTCTGTGTTAGAAGAAATGTTGTAAAGGAATTGTAAGAAAAATAGTAAAGCAAAAAAAAAAAAAAACACACTTTGAAGCTGAAAGCTTTATCAACGAGTCGAGTTTGTCACTGGCAAACAGTCTTGGATGCTCGCCCTTCGTGACACTTTTTCTATCAGAATGAAGTAGCAAATGAACCTGATGGGAAGAGTTTACTACCGCCCATGGATACCTAAGCAACTTCATATTCTGAGGTCGATCTATATGCGTTGCAACTCCCTGAGGACCAAAATGGTCGCCTCATATATAAGTGTGTGACGCTTTCCTACGCTTCATCATCTCTCAAAAAATATTCTTAAAAACACGTGAGCGGATTGTCTAAAAGCGGTCTCATAGTATTCATCTCTCGTATTTTACTTTTATTGCCGTGGGCCGGCGTTCGTGTATCTAGGTCAAAGACTCACTTAGATGTTACGACCCAGATCTCCGATCTCTGTAATTCATACGGCCGGTGTGAATTTGTTCCATATTCAGCAATAATAAGCTTTGGGCCTTCGGAACGATGTGCCGTGAACAATTTCTTAATTTTTTGCACAAGCGACGTGCAAAGGTACTCGTCAACAGGTTGGCGTGGAAGTAGGGTTGCCAACCGTACTATAATATATAGAATTGTACTATAGTTCGGGTCTTCGTACTAAATACTGAACAAATAACGAACAAATATACTTTATTTTCGACACCGATATCTAACAAATAAATCAATCAGTTCCAAATCCATTTTACGAACGCCTCTTTACGTTAATTTTAAAACAAGCATGTCACTTCAACAGAAAGAAGTATAGATTTATTAAAATAATTGTATTATTGTCTACATGTTATGTTTCGACCGTAAAATATGATGTTTTATATGTAAATTTAAATATAGTACTATTTAATAGCTTATTTTGAAAAAAATGCTGCCTTTGACTCTTGCTCCTGGGTCCCCATCCATTGAGTTCAAATTGCTTGGGTTTCATTTTAAAATTAAAGTAGGGTCGATAACTATTTATTCGTATGTATTTAACTTTATATAGAACAGGGGTTCTATAAGTCAATCACAGTTCGTTGCTTCTCCCGAGGGCTAAATGGTCATATCATGTGAAAGTGCGCCGGAAACTACTTCTACTTTCCACCGATGGAACCTCCGCGCTAGAACTATACCTACCTTTTACAATAAAAAATATGATTTCATTTGTCTTTACTAATAACCATATTCTTTTCCAGATTACGTGGCCGGAGGGGAGCTGTTCACCCATCTATACCAAAGGGAACATTTCCACGAGAACGAAGTGAGGATATATATCGCGGAGATCATATTGGCCCTGGAGCAGTTGCATAAGGTAAGATTATTTGAGGATATGAAGTTTTACTTAATGCTACTATTAATTTGCAAGGTGGTAGAATGAGTATGCTACAGAGGGGTACTGCCACCACGTCTATTTCTAGTATAAGGCAGTTCTCGCGTTTTACTAAAAGGGTGTGGATGCCGACTTACTAACATATTAGGCGATGTTAGTCCTCCGGCTCAAATAATACCCCTATTCTGTATGAAGTCGCTAATATATGTCTTTTGTAGACTGTAAAAACTTACAACCATAAAGGTTCCATGCTCTTTTACTTCTTCAGCATTATTAAAAAAATCATTATAATGATCTAGGTAGGTTCTGAATGGATTTTTTCGAAATTTGGTTATCGACTAAAATTGATTTGTGTCAAATAAACTTTTTCTAATTATTCCATTCCCTCGTTACTGAAGTCCATAGAAAGAAAGACAAAAATTATAACCAAATTTCATTGGATGTTGGCTTAATAAAAAAAAAACAAGCTAAGAGAATCAATTATCGCACAGTGATAATAAATGAGGCCTAATACGAAATTTGCGTTTTTTGAAAATAACACGATTATTTTTGATCCAGGAATTTGAAACGTGCGCTTATTATACGAACGTAAAAATTGTTCGTTCTTTTCTAGCAAGATATTGACACTTAAATCATCTAGACGATAGTATTTGACTCATTCGGAATCTTCGTTTCCTTTCGTCCTCACTGAGCGATATGATATATTTACGAACATTGGGCAATAAAACATCTACTTTAGAGATGTCTATTATCTCAGTAGGGTCCTAACCAAAATGACTCATCATCTGCAGCCGTCGATAAAACAGCGAAGAATTCTTATTTGGTCTTCCGTAACCGTAATATATAAACATCTGAGGCAGATAATACTTTTGATCCATGGCTTGGAGCCAAGGGCGCATGCCGCAGCGTTATAACGAAGTTTAGTTTTGGAAACTCTTTGTAAGCAATTTCACCTGAAGTGCTTTGCAGGTGGATTCTCGTTTTTTAATTGATTGGTGTTTTGTTGTCTTCTGTTCTTGGTTACAATGTGCTTGGAAGAGAAATTTATCTGTCTTCATCCAGTTAGATAATAGAACGGTTAACAAGGAAAGACCGATAGTGCGTTCATAAAATTAAAACGAACTTTTGAAATATATAAAACATAATAAGCGATAGTGATAAGCGTAAATAAAAATTGAATTATGCTGTCTGCATTTAGCTAAGAATGTTATCAGGCTTGGAAGTCGCAACTCGCCCAATGTTTAAATAAATTTAGTTTTCGGCTATATAAAATCTCGAGATGAATATGACTATGATGAATAGAAGAATCTCATGATGAATATCCTTCCCTCCCTCGGCATTTGTAGGTCCATTGCTGGACATAGGCCTTCCCGAATGGAGTTTTTAGCCAATAAACAAGGTTTTATACAGAAAGACCTTGTTCCTTAGTCGCCTTCTACGACATCCACGTGGCGAAATGGAGTGGTGCTATTCAAGACCGCGACTACACGGCAAACCAATGACTGTGATGAATATAAAATCAAAAAAAATGGCAATAATATTATTGTAGGTGTTCACGGCCGTATGCACCCTACATTTTCATGTATTTTTTCGTACAATCCATTATAATGCTCATTTTTAAATATTAATGAAGTTTCACAGTATTTACTGCGCATAATTAAGTAATGAGTCCAATGATATTCATAGTCGTGGATTAACATAGGATCTATTTGATTGATGTAACCAGAATTACAAGTCTTGCCGGTTGACAATGGAAACTACATCATCAACTTTGCTGTCCTACTAATGGATTCAATTCTTAGAATGTGACGAGTTTAGGCGTTAAGCGTTAGATGTAACTTCGGATGCATGCGCGTTTGCTACTTAAATCTCATTCAAAAAATGAGACCCAATAATATTACTCCCAGTTGAGATTAGAATCTCAACTGTGGTTGGCTAGTTACATTGCTTTGAGGACTAAGTTGGAGAATCTCGGATAAGTGATGACGACCCGCATTGGCCGAGCGGTCACCATACCGGTCTAACGCGCAGTGGGTCCCGGGTTCGATTCCCGGCCAGACAGAAATATGAATGATGAGTTTAGATTTCTGTTCTGGGTCTGGGTGTTTGTGTATTCGTGTTTGTATGTTCATGGCACCCACGACACAGGGGAAAATCCTAGTGTGGGGCTATGAGTGTAGAAAGCGTGTTTTTTTAAGAAATAAAAAAGTGTACGCCATTACAAGGATAACAGCAGTGCCTAAAATTTTTGTTATACGGCTGAACTAGGTGTGGCGGTTGTCCCTTGAAGTAGAACTGAAGATTATTCTAAAATATTTAGAATAAATAATAATTTAAATCGTCTGTTCACAGCTCGGGATCATCTACCGCGACATCAAACTGGAGAACATCCTCCTCGACGCGGAGGGTCACATCGTTCTGACCGACTTCGGTCTCTCCAAGGAGTTTTGCGGCGGGGAGAGCCGCGCCTACAGCTTCTGCGGCACCATCGAGTACATGGCGCCCGAGGTGGTCAGGAGCGGGAGTCAGGGTCACGACATCGTAAGTACAGTTTGCTGAGTTTTTCTTCATGTGTAGTGCGTAGTTAGTTTTCTCATTTCATTCTCATGTTGAACGCGCTTTTGTTGAATGTAGTGTTGATTTATTGTACGAATCAATTTTGTTTGAAAAATATCATGTTTTTGTTAAAAATATAGATAGGATGGATCGCAAACGGAACTTTAATCAAAAGTTCGAAATACGGGAATTTTTCAAAATTATTTTTAAGGGACAATATATCCTACGTGTTCTTTGTTACAACTCAAATAGGGAAATTTTGAATACAATTATTTAAGCGAAAAATATTCACGTGATTGTTATAAAAAGATCTTATAAGAGTTTTTTTTTTTATAATTTTGTTAAGGAGTAAAAACATAAGTTGCTATTTGTCAATTTCTATTATAATTACTAATTACTATAAAGTGATTTTTGTAAGAAAAAAAATCACATGTTGTTTTTAAAGATTTCATAAAAGTTCATTACTTTTAGGAAATTACGATATTTATTACTAGTTTACAGTTTAAATGGTAACCCCATTTAAACTGTAAACTAACATGCGTATATGAAAATGTTAGAAAATTTGACTGTTTTTAGGGTTCCGTACCCAAAGGGTGAAACGGGACCCTATTACTAAGACTCCGCTGTCTGTCCGTCTGTGTGTCTTTCTCCAGGCTGTATCTCATAAACCGTGATAGGTAGAAAGCTGAAATTTTCACAAATTATGTATCTCCGTTGCCGCTATAACAACAAATAACAAAAATTAAATATATATATATATATGTATTAAGGTGGGTCCCCATACAATAAACGTGTTTTTTATAGATACTGGTACGGATCTCTTCGTGCTCGAGTCCGACTCGCGCTTGGCCGATTTTTTACCTCTTATCTTTACTTGGTTTATTAGCCTGTTCTTCTATATATTTCGATAAAAGGTTTTGTTTTGAAGCAATCTTCACATTATCTCGGATATAAACCGTGAAGGTTAAACACTTGCTTGCCAAATATTATTGTTGACCAAGGTAATTTTATTATAATATGCATCAAGCAAATATGATTATATTTGATCATGTTGAGTGGGTAATGAATTCATTAACTTTAATTAAATTATTTTTGCTAAGAGTATATTAATAAGATATGTACTTACCTTTATAAAGAAAAAGGTAAAAGTAATATAAAATATGTGCAATATCATATTTTTTATTTATAGTCTTATCCACATTATTTTAATGATAAAAGTAGCTTTTGTATGTTGTTTTCGTACATATACTTTATCTTTAATTGAAAATCTCATCCAAGTCGGTTCAGCACCTTCCAATAAGTGTTCGGGAACAAAACTCCAACAGAAAAGGTTTAAAAATGTTGTGAAACGAAATGAAATGTCTTTATTTTATATAAGCCTACGGGGGCACTTACAAATTGTCAGTTACAATATTTTTTTCTTACACTACCACCGGATCGGAACACGACCACAACTGAGAAGGCAAGTAACTCAGGGAGTTCGTCTTTTTTGTTTGTATAATATCTTTTTTTTACTTTTTTTTTCTATATGTGTTATATGCATTTCTTTATGAGCAGATGACCGTAGTAACTAGTAACATCGTTAGCGACAGACACTTACCATCAGGTGAACTGCATACTCGCTACTTTAATCTGATAAAAAAAACACTACGCCATGTGATAGTGATGTTATCACCATTTAAACACTTCCTTTATTGAATCTGTGAGAACTTTGTAAACCCAACTCTCGATTGACGAGAGAGCTATCTGGGGATTCACAGACAAACAACGGTTATCTGTGTAGTTTAAGTTCCGGGAAATACGCTTTTGGTGTAGCAGTTTCGTTATCTATGGATTGGTCGGTTGTAATAAATGAAATTCACGTGTTTGTCTGTAATTTGAAAATTGTTACTTTTTTTAAATAAAATAGTATTTTTATATATGTAAATAGTTTATTTTTTTTTGTTCAAAAAACATTGCAGAAGTATAGTCCCCTATGGAAAAAATTATGACCCTTTTTGTTGATTTTGTAGCTAAGCATTTTCTGATGACATGTTTTTTTACGAAACGATTGCTCAGACGTTCTAGCAGTCGAATTTTCATTTTCCGTCGACACGTTTCTAACCAAAATTAACTATAAATGAGTTTCCCAATCGTAAGTAAAATCATATTTCGTTACCCAACCACGACTATAAGTAGTAAAATAATGTTGCGTTACTATTGATGTAAATAATCGTTTTTACCTGGTGATAGAACCAGTGTAGTTCGACCGGGGAGGAACCTCCGCTGCACCTATCTCTAGCGTGAAGCAGTTCTTGCGTCAAGTGGAAGGGTGTGGTTGCCGGCTGACTTGTATTTGAGGCGATCATCTCAGTCCTCGGGAGTAGCACGGCATCTGTAATCGACTTCAGATAGAATACAGGTTCAGTATGAAGTTGTTTACGGATGTCCATGGGCGGCAGTTATCACTTACCATCAGGTGTATTGCATGCTCCTTTGTTATTTTAGTCTAATAAAAAATAACAATAAGAATAAAAAAAATTAAATGGCCATTAACGACAGCGGAGTTTTATTTATAAAATAATACAATATGAATAAAACCATATTATTAATTAAAAATTGATGAATTTTTAATTGTGGTTTTATTCACGCTACGCAACGATATGTTTCCAACAAACAAGTGTATGTTTGCAGCAAACATGAGCGATTGGTAGATACCGCGTGCATAGTTACCGATCGAGTGGCCACCAGCTGACTTTCTCCCCGGCTCGGGTTTCATTCATCGCACACAGAACAGCTGACTGCGTGGTTTCTTTTTTTCTCTCCCTCGCATTCCACTACGTGCCCGGATGCGTCTTCACTTTTGGTTCCGTGGAGGTTGTTATACTTAAAAAAAGACACTTTCTACACTCATAGTCCTATACTAGGATTTTCTCCTGTGACGTGGTTGCCATGGACACACGATGACGTATACTCAAGCCGTTTGGGCTGAAGCATGCCAAAGTAATGGACATACATACAGACAAAAATACATACGCTCGAAAAACATTTCCCTCCTTCTGACGGAGTCGGGCAAAACGAACTCGTAAAGGTTTTTATGTCATTGCGTATATTTTTTAGTTCTGGAAACAATGCCTGTATAACACATACTTCTACTACGAGCAACACGTGTAGCAGTCAGCTGATTTCGCAGCGACCATTGCGATGTTGCCGCGTTCAACGATACGAGTAGGAAATTTTGAAACGTTCTGTTTCAAAATGGCTGGCGCTTCCAATCGGCGTCGTTCCATTTTCTAATTTGAAACGATTTATTTCATGTATTTTTTTTATATTTCAACCTCATTAGACCATAATCTAGGTCGTGCGGCGGTTATTGTTAGATAAGTGCTGCTTAGTTTTGAGTCTAACACGTTCTAGTGTTGTCATTGGTGTTTTGACCTTGATCGTGTGTCGCATGATGAGAACGAAAAACGACTCAAAATTTCGGCAAATGGAGTGAAATATTTGAAAGTACTCGAAATAACGTAGGCTATCTTCTAGCGACTTAAAAAGAGACGATTTAGTGCTAGAAAGGCGAATGTAAATGTTCTTTTTTGAGTTGCATCCAAAATTTACGAAAGAAGAATGAATGAGCTAAATTCAAAGGCTTTTATTCTAGGCACGCGATTTGTTTATAAATATCACAGGAGGGATTGTAGTGTTGGAATCCAAATTTGCGAAAATTTTTGATAATGGTGCTAATCGTAATAATTAACTCCTTATACGAAATAAGCATTCCCGCCACATTGACCCCTAAATTCATTCATTCTTTTCTTAATATGTCCAGAGAGATGAGAAATGTTGTCATATTTCATATTGTGTTGGCGAGTTCGTTTGTTTTGCGAACGGATTGCGAGATTCCCAACGTGCTTGAATAGTGCTGTCACTCTGAGATGTTGATATTGATATGAAAAGTAGTTTGTGTAAATTACATACAAATTTAGGGTATATTAACATCTAAAGCGATGACAGATAAAATTATGTTTTTCTATAGATTATTCTTCGCGATAGTGTTAAAGTATGTATAATACGTTATCAATAGCCAAACGAGCAGGCAGTCCACCTGATGGTAAGTGGCCACTACCGCCCAATAACATCTTTAGTCAATCTCCGATTAGATCAAGAGTCGTACAGCACTGAGATCGTCCAGAGATGTGTTGCTACCTCAGAGGACTAACTTAGAGCACCTCTGGTAAATATATCTGATTTACCACAGACTATAAGTGCTACACAGACTATAAGTACTTAGTACTTAACACTGCTGTTTAGGCATTAGGCATAAACAGGTATGGTGAGGTTCCGCCGGCGTCGAATCACAAAAACTTCTACCACCTGCTTACTTCCTGTGAAATAGTTATTATTTTGGTGCCGAGGAGGAAATTTTCAAAAGGTACACCGAAGCCTTTGGGGAAACTCCGGGTTATGTGGGATTTTACCTCACTAAATCCCTTCGACGGCCTTCCTCAGCGTTTGCAGGGGACTCCGGGATCTCCAATGGAACACACCGGTGCCCCCTAGCGCGGCGCCCCTCACGGGCTGAACACTTGGGGGACGTTTAACTGTCCCCCTACAGCTTCCGGCGTCTGTGACGACATGCAGACACACATGCCTCCGTCCTTCTCGGGGTTGCTGGCTGGGCGTTACGAGCTCCCACTCTAGCTGCCCGCAAACCCAGAAACCCCCTTCTAGTCGCCTCTTACGACATGCACAGGATACCGTAGCCGTATTCTACTCCCCGGCTACAGCGAATCCTATAAAATGGCCTTAGCAAACAATTGTATTGTTTTACATCCAAGTCTAAGACACTAGACACGATAAATTCAATTATTCTCCGACCGGATACATAATACATACGCTAGATATATTTTTCCGATGTTACTATATGACGAATGTGTATGGAATGCATTATAAACAAGCAGACAGCGTCGTTGACCGCTATGTCTCCTATATAACCTGTGTTAACTCGATAAACACCACTAACCTTATAACATAGTCATACGGTTCAGTCTTACATAGCAAAAGTCGGTCTTCCATGGGTTTTATCGCGGTACAAAAGAGGTTAGATTCGTTTAACGCGAGTTTTGTTTTATGAACGTTTCACACGGAATGGTTAATCTCTGTTTCATGGTATTAAAGTCCCAAAAGATAACCTACGGTACGTCGATAGGAAATAGTAACATTGTAATGATCAAAAGTGGATGAAGCTGGGCGGTTCGATCGGCGGATCCGAGGTTCGAATCACACACCTTGAATATTTTTTTTAATTAAGATTAGAATATTATTAGAATCGATAGGAATAGAATATTAGGACAAGTGCGATTTTTGATTTTTTTTTAAGATGCCTCTGTTGAGTAGATAAGTTTCCCCGTGATGTTTTCCTTCACCGCTAATGTGATAATTGTTTTTTTTTACCTAAAATTGTCTTAACATCGACGTAATAAACTAGGAATCTCATATATCAAAGGTGGTAGAATTCTTTTAGTTTTGATTCCGGAAGTACCACCGTCATACATATTTCTTACAGCACAGCGTATTAACTCATCTGTAGTTGTCCTCAGATAAGACTAATGGTGTCTATTGCTGGCTATAGATGTCCATTGACCACAGTTACCACTTACCATCTGGTGAACTGCTGCCTAATATTGACCCTAACAATAAGGCAGACTAGGTACCTGATGGAAAGTAGTCATCGTCGTCTATGGACATTTGCAACACAAGGGGAATCGCCAATACTTCGCCGGCTTTGAAGGAGAGCTCTTTTCGCACCTTCTTTGAAGAGCCCCATGTCATAGCGCTTCAGGAATACCTCAGGAGGAAGCTCATTTCACATCTCAAACGTCCGTGGCAAAAACGAACGTGCGAACCGAACCGTTGAGGACCGCCACGAGTCCAGTTGGTGATGATTACTATATAGAAATCTACCACGAGTACATTTTAATTCTTGGTCTATGAACCCAACAGTCGTGCGTGTCATTACCCAGTTTCCAACGGCAGCGTGGCCCACTTACGACGGTGGTTGGTTAAGCGTCTATCGAGGTTGTTTCGCAGTATGTACTCGCGTTTCCCACCATTGTGATCTGGTTTTGTGATTTTGCACGCACTCCGCCACTGCGTTATTGTTTGGTAGGTAGATGTAATTATTGTACCCCATGCTAGGTACCTGATCGTTAATCTTTGCTTGTTTCTTGTGTTTTAATTGTCGTTTCTAAAAAGCAGTCTCTTTGTCCTTACAGTCGACCTTCTTGAAAGTTTTATAAAGTGTTATCCTTTGGCACAAATCGGTTTAGATTAGGAAGATTTTTTTACTTCAATCTATAGAAGATTATCATTATCAGTTTAGAACGTGCTTCGAAAATAATTTATTTTTTCATAGGTACTACTCTGAGTAGCTTTAAACTATGAATAGCTTTAAACTACTCTAAGTAGCTTTAAACTACTCTAAGTAGTTTTAAACTACTTTAGTAGAGTACCTTTAAACTACTCTGAGTAGCTTTAAAGTACTTTAGTAGAGTAGCTTTAAACTAGTCTGAGTAGCTTTAAAGCGTTCCAAAAATAGAATTTAATCCATTCTTTTTATCCCGATCCGATAAAAATGGATCCTTTGTGAACATCCCTTGATTATGTAGAAGAATTTGGGTGGGGAGGGGTCGAATCTGATCTCACGCAAAAAATATCATCTGTAGTATAGGTCCTGTCAAAACTCGACAAAAGCTTGTAATAGTAGTACAAGCTTTTGTCGAGTTGACAGACTTTCAATATATATATTCCTATATATATTTATTTACCCACCTGTAGATAACATTCTTGTAGTGAAATTAGCGCAAAAACTTCAATTTCGCAAAAACGTCTATTACCGCATTCTTTATGAGGGCAGAATTGTAGACTATAGTATGTAGATGGGGTTAGAGTAAGCTCTCATACGGCAAATAGCCTGCGACATTCCGAGTGGGGTTGCCAAGTTTGATTTACGGATTTATGGAATCCGGATAAGATGTTTAGAAAATCTGAACGAATAGGACAATGTAGCTTTTACTATTTTGTTAAAAGTAAACGTAAACGCTTTCTACACTCATAGCCCCACTGTAGGATTTTATCCTGTGTCGTGGGTGCCATGGACACACAAAGACGATTGCACTAACACCCAAACCCAGAACAGAAATCTAAACTCATCATTCACATTTCTGTCTGGCTGGGGATCGAACCCGGGATCCACTGCGTGTCAGACCGGTATGCTGACCGCTCCGCCACGCGGGTCGTCAAGTGTTGCTAGTTCGCAGTTATCTTGAAAATACAGAAAACTTGGTATTTTTCTCTTTACCCCCTTAACTTTAACCCCTGTTCTATATGAAGTTGCTTACAGGTGTCCATGAGTGGCAGTAACATTACATAACAGTACAGTCCACTTACTGTCAGGTGGACTGCATGCACGTTTTACTTCATTCTTATAAAAAAATGCAGGTTGCATGTATGATGTAACAGGATGATAAATATGAAGTTCAGGTGGTGGTTCTAGCCTATGTCACTATACAATCTATGACAATTCTAATGATATGTCAAACGTCACAATCCGTCCAGCTGTTTGGGCTGTATCGCGTACCAATGAAATGGACATACATACAACAAAGTAATGTTTTCCGAGCGTATGTATGTACGTATATTGTACATACATACGCTCAAAAAACATTACTTTCCTTCTAACGCAGTCGGGTAAAAGTAGGAGAGCAAAGTTACACCCACGCACTTGCCGCGTCGGCAACACGGCAACCGACACTTGTTTTCGTCCGAGCGGTAAACAAAGTTATTAGCCTGGGAAACAATTAGATGGCACTCGGCGTTCGTACGGCTACACCCACTCGTGCGCATGTCGCCGTGGGTGACGGGAGACCGGCCCTCTTGCTCGCACACCCACAGATTTGTTGACGTATAGAAATGTCTTGTCTCTAATTGCTGTAGCTACTTAGAAAAACTGTGTAATATAGTTGTGTGTTTGTTTCTAAGTTATGACAGTTCGGACCTCTCGTTTTCACACCCACAGATTTGTTGACGTGTAGAAATGTCTCATCTTTAGTGCACTAAGCGGTAGCGACTACATGACACAAAACCTTGCGCCTTCTCAAAAAATAACTAATTTATAAAACTGTGTAATGTAATTGTGTGTTTTGTAAAATCTTTGTGATGTGTGTTTAAATTTAAAACCGACGAGACTGTTATCTGTCGTGCACGTGCATTCCATTGCTCGAG
Organism: Cecropterus toxeus; assembly: GCA_018249875.1. NCBI lineage: Eukaryota > Metazoa > Arthropoda > Insecta > Lepidoptera > Hesperiidae > Cecropterus > Cecropterus toxeus. Next base: position 9,445 of record DWNE01001166.1, on the reverse strand, counting down.
TCGCAGAATTAATAAGATACAGAAATGTCTTAAATAATACGTCTCATAATTTTAAATAACATTTTTACTAACACAAAGTCAACAGTCTGATTGCAAAAAAATGTTGGGGATTTTTATGATGTTATTGAAAGCACCGATGTTATTGTGACCGGTCAGATGTGTGCAAATGTTAGCTTTTTAAAATTTTGATGGGAATGCCACGTCATGATTTGTGAGCTTCAAATAGTAATAAAACGAGTTTTGACTCAATTTTCTGATGTTTACTGATTAACAACTTAATATCAGTTGACAAATTTGCATCTTCGCGAGGTATCACAATTTCAATTTCCGGATTGAAGCTGTTATACCTCGCGAAGATGCAAATTTATCAACTGAAGTCACGTTGTTAATCAACTGATGTCACGTAAATAATCCCTTCGGGAATGCCATTAAAAAAGTATAATAGTAACACATTCCACGCCCACGTGCCATTTCTATTTCACACGCATTCTGTGGTTCTAATAATAGCATCTCGCTCTATTTTCACGAACCAACTGTCGAAGGTGACACTGCTACCTGGGCCAAAGATTTACGTTTATGTTGATTTGTTAGGCGTTTGTCGTATAATCACTCGATGCATGGTCTTTGTAGTTGTGTGTACATGCAATTACTTTGTTGTTGATGTATTGTACGTGTTTAATGTTGAATAACTGCGATGAATGGCGTCTATCCAAAGTATTATCAGAATGTAATATTATTAGATGATTTAGATAGGAATTCTTCTGATTGTAACGGTCTTGCGTCGTTTGACACTTAGTTGAATTATTCTAAAGTCAGGAAGTACACGTTTTGTTTATAGAAATATTACCAGCTCACTTGCGTTTAAAAAAATACTAACGTGGTGGATTTGGCGAATCGAAAAATTTCGTTTGGGGATAAGGATACGGCCTCTTACTTAAAGAACTCCGTAAAAGAAAGCCTATTTAATAATGCAGACTACGAAATAAGTCAAAACTCCGAAAAAAGATCCTATTATTTTTAATTTTATCTCCCACTAACTAACTAGGTCATAACATTTGAAAAAGGAGAAATTTCTTATTTTGACCTAAGTGTAAAGATAAAAATAAAAATAATGGATCTTATTTCATTCTATAGGAAAAGCAGATAACGTATTTTTATTGAGCATCACAAACACGACAAAACCCAATAAGACAATCTTGAACGAACTACAAACAACTTGTAAGATTAAAACTAAAGTAACAGTACTTAAAATGGCGGCGAATGAAACAAAAAAGTTTCATTAACCTCTTTAGAAATCCACCGAGCGAGATAAGCAACGTTGGCTTTGTCAAATCGAGGAATTAAGTTTGTGAAATCGCATAAGGAAACGTTTTTGTAAACAGTTTTGTATTGATCGTTTTTGGCAATAATAGGTTTTTACTTTTTGACATCAGTATTGGATTAGTCTGGTATTGGACAATGTCTGAAGTATAGTGTTAGATTGTATTATTTGTTAAAAGCTGTTTGGGTCAAGTCTTGCAAGCTGAATTTAACCCACTTCTCAGTGTCCGTTTGAGCTGAAATTTGGAACACACCTTAAGTTCTGATGACAATGCAATTATATGTAATCAATATTGTTATAATTTCATAAATGCCGCCGCAACAATGGCGGAATACATATTTTTGTCCAATCCACACAATATGGGTATCAAGTGAAAGAGCTTAATTTATAGAATTCAATACAGTACGGAAAAAAGCTTGTTTTTAAAAGTAACTTTTTATATTAAACTTATTTTATTTTGTTTATAGTATTTGTTGTCATAGCGACAACAGAAATACATCATTTTTTGTGAAGATTGTTTAGCAATCACAGTACATGAAATACAGCTTGGTAACAGACAGACGGACAGCGAAGTCTTAGTTATAGGGTTCCGTTTATACCATTTGGGTACGGAACCCTAAATAGATGCGTAAAAGAGTACAAGCGGTGTGAAGTAATCATTCTCAATGAAAATAAAAACCCAACTTTATTCTTCAACGTACGCTAAAGAACAATAATAGTAAAAGTTATGACGACAATTATAAAAGCGGCACACGCAAACATAAACAAAAAAGAAAAAAAGAAATAAGAAATACAATTGTAGTATTTAAATTTACATCTTTCTTTCCAAAACGCAAAAAGCGCATCAATCGCATTATAACATTATTAATAAGCAACAATCGATGATTAGCAAAACGCGATATATTAAAGTAGGAATAGCGAATAACGTATTTTAAATACAATAGTGAACTTTCGCATGAGAAACTAATATTTCCCAGACAATACCGACGCGAATAGGCAATAAAAAGGCGAATGTCTCAGCCACTGGCTGGAAAAAACCTCAAAACAATAATTCTTCATAATGATCCCGCATGGCCCGACAGTTTTCCAAGACGCGAGGCGGAATGCTTAATAGTCTTACGACAAGGCTTGAAATTCTGTGACAATTATCCTCTGCATCTAATGTTACTTCACTTTTAGATTTTGCAATTATTATTACTAAAAAACTAACTATATATATTTCTTCAATTAACCAGTATTTCCTGAGGTTAGCGCGTTCAACCAAACAAACTCTTGAGCTTTATATTTGTATAGATTTTAAGTGAAGTGTTCCTAAAAATAGACGGCAATTTATAGTCGATAATGAAGCAATTTTAATAAAATCTTAGATATTAAAAGATAACACTGGAAGTGTTTTAGTAGTTGTAATAAAAAAGTTGTTCAATTTGAAAAATACATTTGAATCAATTAATACGTGCAGCAACGTACATACGTATATGGAACTTTATAGCGATGGAACTATCTAACTTGAAATGTTTAGATAAGGCGATATAATGGGATGGTATTTATGGAAATAGCATACGAAATTTACGTATCGTCAACTTGCACCTGCCAAATAGTAAAGTATGGGGCAATAACCGGTCCAATATAACCGAAAAATACATTAGAATATCTTAAACGCATTGACACGTTTCGGCTATCCGAGGTTTTGTATCTTTACAAATATTTTATCTAATGCTATGTAACGATTGACCATATTAAAGTTAAAGAACAGCTTCAATTTTCATTCTAAAAATATTGATTAGGCGACAAAAATGGTCAAGCGCTTAGAAAAATTGTTACAAAATATATAACTTGTAGTACGAGTATATGAAGTGACCGCGTGTGGTCCAAATGTTTTAGACGTATATGGTTGGTTATTGGTTCAAATTATTGAAGGTACTTCTTATAAGGAATCGATTTGCACTTTGATAGACCGGTGCAATAATGCCAAATCACGGTAATTGCTCCATGATTGAGATATTTATGAATTTATTGAGGACGAAATGGATTATCTGTAGCCTCACAAGTATGGTTTGATACTTAAACAACACTTAAACGACAGTATTTGATTTTACATGGAACAAACATGCAACAAAATTTGCTGATTTGGATTTTATTTTGCCGAGAAATAAAATATAGGGTGTACCAAAATATACAGTTGAACAAGTGAACCAACTGTTCAAATATTCACAACTTCTTAGAGACATGGCGTTGGAAGTAGCTTCGCAGAACAATCTCATGTCGCGAGCGGTCGATTGTCTTAAAACCAACACAGTTATTTCTGCCAATGCTGAACACTTCGTCATAAGATACATCGTAGGAATAAGGTTCAAAATGTAAGACGTAATAAATAATGGAGCCTGCATGCTAAATATTAAGTGAGAAATTGGTCTTAGTTGAGATTTATAGGAGGGAGTACTGACCGACGACTAGGGCTGACAAAGGATAGAACAAAAAAACCATTACCCCTAAACTTATCAATATCAACAAACTTTTACTTCTTTGATAAGGTTCAGTTAGCTGATTAAATGGTAAACTTCGATCAATATATTGTGACCCATGTAGAAAACGATATTAAACCTATATTCTATAACTAATTGAAACCTATTTTTGCTATTACCTATCAATGTATATTTCTAAAGTAATCAAAATTTCCAATAGCCATTCATCCGCACAAGCACCTACTTAGTAAAGTAGGTGCTTGTGCGGATGAATGGCTATTGCTATTGCTATTAACAACAAAAGAATTAGTCAATTTTTGCCAACCAAACAATTTGGTAATTTTTACCCATTTTAGTTCGATATCGGAAGAACTTCAAAGTTGGGTGGAAAAATTAGACAAACTAATCTTAATTATAAGAGGCGTAAACCGAGATTGAACACCAACCCTGATACCGTACCCAATTGGCGAGCAGACAATTGACGGTTAATTGCGATTGTTTTAAAAGTGGAGCGTCGGCCGTGTTTATACAACAGTGACATGTGCATTTCGATACAAGCATGAACGTAATCAAAACCCGACGTGACTTACATTTACCTACTCCAAGACGTCGATGATGTCACTTTGATCAAACGATTCGGGACGGCTAACAGGAATGAGATTCGAAGTGTGCTAGAATCTGCATTACGGTTGGCAGTAGGTTTCCTTATTGTGGGAATCCTGTTGACCTTTCAAGTTGTATTTGAATCTAAATCGTTTCTGATTATGTATCGTTAATATTATTTATATCTAAGAATCACAGATATTATTGTCATTATCAGTATAACTATTATAATTATATTGATAACGTTCCAAATTTGAAACATTACTACCATTCCTTTAAGTGTTCTATTAAGCCTTTTTGTCCCATCTTTCATATCTTACATAATGTTAGCTTTAATGTCTGTCCGCTGACTGTCCGACCACAATGTAATGTAGGCGCGCAAGAAAGCATCGTATCTGTGGTACGAGCACCATAAAACACAAATGCTTTCAACGACATTGTTACAACAGTGTCTATGATCAATGAACATGTACAGCCATAAACAACACCTTGAAATGTTTATCATTGGACATACCGACGATTCTTCGGGCGACGATGACACGACGAGAAGGTAGTTTGGGCACGCCATAAATTTAGTACATTTCTTGAGTTCCATGCTAATTGAATGATTCGGAATTTAAATCTATGGAAAGAATCAAATAAAACGTCGACAATACATTACGGAATGGAAAAGGTTTGAAGATAACTATTCGAATTATTTGAGGATTACCGATAACATTATTGTGTGAAAATGTCGACTAAAAGAAACTTGAAACGTATTATAAATGAAGTGCACGCAACTTGGGAAACATCAGCAACACGGGGTACATTTCAAGCACTACTCGATATGAATCCCAAAGCAGAACTTTCCCTCAAACGTCGTTTTATCGCCCAAATTTGTCCCTTTCTAAACAGAGTGAATAAAATAACACTAATATTGTGGCTTGATCAATATTCAAAAGTCCCACCAGGTCCCGACCACAGAAATCGTGTGGCAACGCGTCGAATACTAAAGGGGCGTTGAAATTTGTATGCAGCTAGGTAAGCTTAGGCGAAGACGTCGTGCGGACTACGTACGGAATTAAACTGTTGTCGTTATCGCCACATCTAGTGTTTTGAATGTCCTTGCCCGTACGTTTCATATGCCTATACGCATATTGCGCCTTTTTAATACACTCACTGCAAATAATGAGGTCTTCAAACGCGCGGCTATACATTGCAATTAACTTTTGTCTTATCTATTACCAATTTTTTGAGCAATATAAAGTTTCAGGTTTATTTTTAATGCTACTTATTTTTCATTTATACTTTACAACTTTAGAACTTAATTGGGTTTTTGGAAAAGCTTTTGACGGTTTCTAATTTTAGGATTTTCGTGTCAGTTATAGTGTATATTTTTTATCTAAATCTTTTAGGATATACTAAATTTAAATTAAATGTTTATTTATACCAATATATAATAGTTTCTTCTCACAGAAACGATAGCATTGTTTGTCATCATTGTGATTAGTGCAGTTAATTAATTTAAACCACTAATGCAGTTATCTGGGAAGTAAATTAAGACAATAGATTATAATAGACAATATTCATAATTCTTCGCTTATCTGTTTAGTTTACCAACTTTAATTTACTCAACTTCTCATAAAGTGACTATTTCTCACAAGTTCTAATTTTTAAACTTTTGTGCTCGTTCTGAGAACTGAGCGTAACAAATAGATGTCTCAGGTTGCATATCGCAATCTCGACGTCAGCAGGTATGATTAAAATACATTAAAAAACGATGCGCTGACTCCACTCCAGTTTTTAAAACGAGTAGTTACACAAGTACCACTAAACTGTGAGAACCAAGATATTACCCGACCGGATGAAAGAACGCAGAACACACGTAAAGCTCCCTTACTCGGTGCGCCGACGCAACGCGGCCGCGTTACCTCGCAGACCGCGCTTTCATAAGCTCGACCACTCTTCAAAATTACATACAACTACACTATATAACACTTACCTTCTACACCGTCGATTTTGGCTGCCAGAGTCGACAGCAGAACGCCAATCGACAGCAAAGTAATCCCATAATCCGGTATAAAGTTTCTCGACCACATCTTGTAGCACAACATTCACACATGGATCACACACATTTGTTTTACTCCTTCTGTGTCGTTTAAGCACTAAATAATCAACACTCACGGAACTAAATGTAAGAACTGACACTTCATTTTGTTTTTGAACTGTTGTTACGTCGAAAACATTGATGTATTGGTCATTTTAGCGGTAAAACACGTTCAAACGAAACGTAAAGCCCGGTAGGATCATGCGCAGCCGCGTCCTGCTCGCATCTGACGGCTTTGTTCGTAAATACACAGCGTACGGTAAATCAAAATGGCGGCGGCCGCTCTGGTGTGCGTGTGCGCAGCCCAAAACAATAAGTATTATCCTTTTTGCTGTACTTAATTTTTATAAGCAGGTAGTATGAATCATATAATGCCTAAATAGTCACAATTTATGTTATCAGTTTATTAGATTCCCGCGGGAAAACCGTGAGAACGCCGTTACACACACATACAAAGATACGCGAAGGAATGTTGATTCAATGGAGAAATCAAGCGATTCAACAGCGCTCGGCTATTGCAGCCAATAGTGAGCTTTCGAACTTTGTAGTTTTATAGCCTTAACAGAGATGGCGCTGATGAAGTATATTGTACGAACTATAACTAAAGGAGAATTTTTAAAAGCTCTTTTCTTTTTTTTAATACTTATATTAATTTTCATGAGCAACAAACCGATGATATAATAAAAGATTTTTAAGTAAAACGTCAATATGTAGTATTGTAAAACATTTGATCAATACTCGGGTTGCTACGGTCATACTATTACGCTAAGAAAAACAATCAAAATAACATTTGATAAGGTGATATAAAATAAATTATCATTAAAAATGGCAATGTGCTATCAAAAACATCCATTTGAAATAGAAACCGAAGATCGTTTAACTACAATAAACACAAAAATATTTGAAATTAAGAAGAAAATTCAATTGTCAGGTTTGTTTGTTTTAACATCAAGTAAATTAATTTGTAATGTTCTTAGTGTATGTAAAGCAATAGTTTTGTAATTTTTATACACAAAATAAATAGTTTATCACATTATTTAACTAGAAATTCAAAACTATTCAAGACTAAACGCTATTCTTTGATTTTTTTTTCATAAATAATCAATTGATGGAAAAAGATAAATATACACATAAATATATACATAAATTTAAAAAAAATCTTAAGATTTTATTTCTTATTTTAAGTGTAGAAGGACAAAGGAAATCACACTATGAAGAGAACGAAGCAGAGAAAAAACAAAATAATGATTTAATTGACACTCTTAAGAAGGAGATACGCGTGCGAATAGATGAGTTGACACAAGCGAAGGAGATCATAGGAGAAGACGAAGTTCAGGTCAAAAAGTACTTGAACGAAGTTTGTCCTGTTGGCAATAAGGGAGCAGATCTGGTAGGAATTAAAAATAAGTATATAAAAGTAGTGAGTAGTGCTAGTCTAATGTTGTGAATAAACAGTAATATTTATTGTAGTGATACACTCGAATATGAGGCTAGCTCTTCTATTCTATTGGAAATTATGAGTGTGTGGCGTAAGAAGAAAATTTTGTCTTTACTCTTACAAAACTACTACAATACTCCGTTTATTAGATTAATGATTTCTAACCACATTGGGTTCGCAATTTAGTGTATAACCAATTCTATTTATTTTTGAAATAACAAAAAGTAAAATAAAGGAATTAAAACGGAGATACACGCAAAAATCGGATCTTTTCTTATTTTAAGATGAAACAATTATGATATAATCGACACTGTAATAAAATAATAACTTCTACTAAATTATAGCAAAAATTGATACCAAATTTGATAATAGTCTTATATATACAGATAATTCACAATCTAGATCTCAAAGTAATAGAACAGCGGAAGACGCTGGATTTGCTGAAGTACGAAAAAAGAAGCAAAAAGAACAAACTAAAAGACTTGGAGAATGACTACGAGAAGCTACTTATTGAGAGCACTAAGAGTGCCTTAGTCAAGTCTAAGATATCGACTAGATCTAGAAAGGTAAGAGAAGAAGAAAACCGTCAGAAATTCAAAAGGTTCTTTAAAATAGCATTGATTTAAAAATCGTTCAAGAATACATCTTTGAGACGATATTTATAGTATTAAAAAATGTCGTGATGATTAAGATATAATAAATCAATATAATCATAATAAAAACAATTTTCAGCACGTGTCTCATTTAGAAAACGAAATTCATAAAGTTCTTATACAATGGACCGAAGCCGAACTAGTCAAGAAGAAATATTCTTCTATTAGGTATGTAAAAAGAGATATTCAATATAGAATATATAAAAGCATAGCATATATAGAAGATCTCAGATATGACTCTAACCATGTTTGGAATTTATTTAAATAATTGTTAGTGTATATGGGTTGCAATGGACATTTCATAGTAAAAGCTACTGTACTGCAAAAACATATAGGTATGATTTTCGTTTCCAGACAGGCGCTGTTAGAAGATTCGGTGAAATTCGAAAGCTCTTTGGCAGGTATTGAAGGACTTTTGGAAAAGCAGAGAGAAGAAATAAAGAAACTGGAGGTAATTTTCTTATTACAGTAATCTTTGTACTTTTTAAGGAACTGTAATCATGCAATTTAACATATGTAAGACCTTTTTGTGAGAGAAATAAACTATTTTCATTTCATTTCATCACTTTTTAAGGAACTTAATAATTGTGTCAAATTACTTGCTCTGCTTATAGTTTAGTCGCTAAAGGTAGATAAATAATAGTTGTAAACTACAATGTTATAGATTTTCTTTAGGGTGGGGAGGGGGCGATCTTTTTCTATTAAAAGAAATGTACCTTCAATATTGACGACGTTTGGTTTGGGGTGCTTTAAACTTATGCAAGAAATTTGCCACCTTGGCGGTGATATAAACTAGAGATGCCATGAATATTCGGCAACTATTTGGTATTCGGCTATTCGGCCACTATTTATCGCTATTCGGTATTCGGCCGAATATTAAAA
>DWNE01001165.1:0-23257 GCA_018249875.1 Cecropterus toxeus | reverse complement strand
GGTGGGTTTTGAAGATTAGAGTATGAGACGTGATGCAGGATTTATATTGTTTTAACATTGTTATATGTATATATTGTGTTGTTGTTATATTGTTGGACGTATATGTTGTGTTATTGTTACATCGTTGTATGTATATGTTGTGTTGTTGTTAAATTGTTGTAAGATTATTGTTCCAAATGTTTCCATGACGTAATATCACAAGTCCATTGCCTGAATATCGGGAATTCGGCATTGGACCGAGGTCAAGGAAGCAATTAACTTCTTACATGCATCAACTTTTTACGTGCATTTTATCACAAAAGGTTGCGTAAGAAAAAAGACTACTCGTAAACAATGTCAATCTTACAGATATTGCCTTTCGGGTTCAATCCCCGGTCAATCAGATGTACCTACAGATTGATTTTTACGGTTCCGTAGCCGAATTGCAAAAATCGGAACCTTTATAGATTCGTCATGTCCGTCTGTCCATATGTCACAGCCACTTTATTTCAAGTGTTCGTATATGATCCAAGTTATAAAAAATAGATAAAAATAATTAAATGCGTTATGTGTAATATGTTGAATAATTTAATTAGATTAGATATGATGTGTAGTTACATTCGTCTAAACTCATTTTCCTAGCAAGGAATTAAATAAGGTCTTGAAGTTCGTTATTATTGAAAAATAGCACACCCTGTATGGCTATCGAATAGAGTCGCTTATAATAACCAGATTCTGGAAAGGTATAATAATTGGCAACCTAAAGATAAAAGCTCATTTATTAACAAATCAGGTTTTTGTTAATAAAGTTTACATTTTATATACAGGCTGTTAGTTACCATAAAATATTTTCTTTGTAGGACAAATAATTAATGGCTGATTTTTTATTATGTCATGTTCGCGGGGAACGCTTGTCCTATTAATTATGCAATTGTACACGAAAGTATGGAAAATCAATGTAGACTATACTAATGCTAATGACTCATATTTGATTTTAGTTCTTACCTCATTAACATAAGGAACTAATCGGGAATCATACACCATAAACCCATCCACACCTATTTCAATCTCCTTAAGTTTAGCTTCAAGCACTTTGTTTAAAATCGCTTTAGATCTGAAACAGATACAAAAAGATAATTGGAGAGGTTTTTTACATTATTCATACCTAAGCACCTTCTTGTTTTTGTATAATTATTTTTCTTTGTGTCTTATTTAATGCAATTACATTTCTTTTGAATGGCAGAGTAAAAACATTTAATCGCACGAAAGAAATTTTAAAGTAAGTAGGAAATTTGCATATTTGCGCAGCAAATTTCAATCAATCAGTTTTCCTATCACGAGGTATCCGCGTTTAGATCTGGCCTGCATGCGTACAACTTGGATCCTTTCGTTTTATACTTTTCCTGTCATGCATATCGTACAAAAACTTGTCACGTGTCACTCGAGCTAATTTACGTGTGCGTGTGGGACACGCGTGCTGGTATAACTCGCGTGACAGGAAAAAGGACCTCATACATTTATTTACGCGTGCAGACGTAAAGACGGGCCACGAAAAAATCCTTTAATCTGTTTAGTTGCAAAGAAGTTGTTTCAGTCGTCAGTGTCGTGCCTAAAATAAGACATATATACTTACCTATATATAAAAAAGCGAAAACTTTGTAGTGCTCGCCTATATAAATGTTTTTATATTAAGAATAAAAAAAACTCCGTAGATCTACGATATATTTTTATAGCGTTAAAATTAACACCATTTTTTGAGGGACCATCTAAACATCTCAAATCTTGGAAGCTTTCAGCGCTAGTGGTCATTTATCGGTGTGTGGATTACAGCGTTTACGCTGTTGAGGAGGTTGATTTTTCGGACAAAAGAAACGTATTTATTAAATATAACAAGCTTAAAACCTTTTTTTAAATATCAACTTAAGTGTATTATTAGGTGAATTATTTATCCTGCATGATTTACGAAATGTAACACAAATCGCAAATACACTGTTTAATGCGCACTCATCGTTTGGTTTTAAGGGATTGCTTGATAGTAATTATGTAATTTTTCGTATAACAAAAATGCACAGTAGGTTAATCGAGTATGGGACAATTGTCGGGCAAAAGTTTAGAGGTCATCCTTCACTGCACTTTATCAGTTAGTTTAATGTTTCAATTTGTAATAAATGATATGTATGCTATAAAGTAACTAGGCGTCTTCATTCCTTTCCTATACCGAGTTAAAGTAAAAAGTAAATAATTTCACATATCAATGGACAATACTCAATATGCTGACGTAAATAATTTAACTGTTCGTACTTTTATGTATACTAATATTATAAAGCAGTAGAGTTTGTTTGATTGAACGCGCTAATCTCAGGAACTACTGATTTGAATTGAATAAATATTTTTGTGTTAAATAGTAAACTTATCGTGGAAGGCTTTAAGCTATATAACATCACGATATGTTTGTTTGTTTTCTAATAGATTGTTCTCTAATAAACGCGGGTGAAACTGCGTGGCACAGATAGTTAAATAATAATTCACTTACCCAGAATCAGCGCCATCGGAGCCCGGTTTCAACATGGCCGCCGCCATGCCCCCCGTCGCAGGCGCCCCCCTCGCGTGACAAGTACTTACTACCAACCGCATGTAGCTGTTTAGGAACTTACGGTCCATATTCACGTACTTGTTTCTATCAGGCAGTAGGAACTCCTCACGATTACCTGGCAATAATAATAATAATTTCTATATTTTTTAAGAAAATCACGATGTTTTCACTCCACGCAGGCAAGCACGCATGTACGCTTGCATTCACAAACATACACACACACTTTCATTAAGAGTTGTCCCATTTAGTCACTGTAGTTCTTAGTAAATGTCTAGTTAAATATTTAGTTTTTTTCGTATTTGTGGTTACAGCGGCAACAGAAACACATCTGTAAGAATTTTGACTGTCTAGCTATCCCAGTTCAACATATACTATGTGGTGACAGACAGATAGACAGACGGACAGTGGGGACTTAATAATAGGGTTCCATTTTCAACCCTTGGGTACCTCACCCTGCTATTTAATGTCATTTACTTATTAGAATAATATTACTACTCAACACTAATAATTACCTACTACAATCATAATAAATTCATACTCCATACATAGTTTGTAGTTAAAATTAGTAAAAAATATAAATATATTTACCAAATTTAGCAATAATGGATGCACAGTAGTCCCATATTCCACAGTTAAGTCCCAACGAGTGATCCTTTAATGCATACAATATTTCTTCCAACTCAAATGTTGATACTATATTCTCTATGAGAACACATGCTTTTATTGTTCCTAGAGGTAAATCTAGTTCTTCCTGTGTCCATACGAAGATGTCATTCCACAGTTTCGCTTCTGATGCGCCTTCTAACTTCGATAGATAAAAGTATGGCCCGCTGTTTGCTTCGTACAGTTTCTTGCCATTGTGGTACATGAGCAGGCCAAAATCAACCAGTGGACCAATGGCTTCTTTCCCATCAATCTATTGAGATTAATATATTTAGGTAACAACAAAACAATAAGCATGAATAAATGCTTTCTACATGCTTTCTGCACACATAGCCCCACAGTAGGAATATTGAAAAGAAAATATTTTCAAGGGCTCTGGTAAGGTAACTTTTTGATGATATATTTATTGAATTTTTTTTTGTAATTTGTTATTTTTTTTTCGTAATTTGTGCTTTTCATTCATTACTCTGTCAGCATAAATTATCATAAATTTGAATGTCCTTCATTTATGACCGAACATAATTTTTTTTAAATATTTTTTACAAATTAATAAATAGCATAGGTTAGTAACAATTAAAACAAGAAAAAACTCTAGCATCACATTAAATGAACTTACCAATATATCATGGTCTATCATGTTCCAAGCTCGTGGTCTCATCATTAGCACGGGACATGTCATGATGCTCATGGGAGCACCAGTTAGTTTCCCGCTCACTGCCAAGTTCACATTGTGATGTGCTAGTAACTGGTTCCTCCACGTTGGACAATGTCCGTCATCAAAGTCCACCTGGATGCCCTGGACATCGGCATTCAAGGCTGCTACGAAATGAGCAGCATTTGATGGAGATACATCACCTAAATCTAGGTGGCGGTTCCTAGAAGTAATACATTTGTATAACAAAGCATTTATTTCAAAGAGAAAATATGTAAGCAGCCAAGTACATTTGAATTTTTTTTGAGAATAAAGTATAAGATTTTTTCATTGTTCACTTTAAATATAAAGCATAGCATGTCTTACCAATACTATACATACTGAAGTCTGATTGGTAGGGGACCAATTTTCCAAGATTTATCATCTCTTTCAGGGGATCTTTTGAAGTTTAAGCTTCCAGATTGCAAGTCCACAATACGCGCGAGCCGATTTTGATATAATTGATCAATTTCCGAACTAAACTTCCGATGCAATTTCCATAAAAATTCCACAGCCCCTTTGCTGAATAGCTTTTTTTGTACATCTTCTAGCTTAGGCGGCGGAGATTGTAAAATTAAAACATTAGCCATATTCGAATTTCGAACGGAACGTAGCGCAACTGAATAAGGAAATTTAATCACTGTGGTGATTGTGAATTTACTTCGCTATTTATCATGTCAGGCGGTAATTGGAGTTTGAACTTTTTGCGTTGCACTAGCTCCGTTTCTTACGGTCGATTTCATTTATCATTTCTTTATCATTGAATAACTACATAGTAAAGTATGTATATACTCAGTGATAACGAAGCTTTATATTATTATATCAAAAAAAAAAAAACAAAATAATACGTAATCCAGCAGACCACGTAGAATTTGAATACCATTCGACAGATATAGTAATAGTATAACAAGTAATCACTAGCGTTTATTTGTGAATAAAAACATATTTACATATTATGCATTTTGTATACAAAATCAATCAGTTAAGGAGATTGACTCAACTGTCAAAGTCAGTGTCAGTTCTAGGCCTAGGTCACCCGTACTTATAATATACTCTGTGGTTTAGGCCTTAATGGTACATCCACATTACATCAGACTGACAATTATACCATTATCTGTTCACATTTGTCAAAATAACCTTAAAGATTAACCTTACATGGCCAGATTGTGCCACGCCGTACAAATTGTAGATTCTGGTTGAACTGATTAAATCAGAATGCCCTAAGCAATTTTCAGATTTAGGTTTTGAGATAAACTGATAAATATTTTTCACCAGTACATAAAAATAGTATAGATGTATCGTTTGCGTTGTTGACACTGACAGCCAGTGACATACCAATGACAATGTCTTTGTCCATCTATTTGATTGATTAGACATGTTGGTCCAGAAAGAATTGCATATTTGGTATTAACTGCATTTCGAAACAGACAGCGGACTTGACACTTGCCGTGTTTATAACTATAAAAAAAACAAGATGGACGACTCTTTTGACGACGCTCAAACAGAACGTAGTGTCGAAGAAGTAAAGTTTAAATCTGTTAAAAAAAAGAGCCTCCGACACCGGATTAAAGTCGAAGATGAAGAATCGGACGACGAGGAGTACATTCTGGCGAAATTGGAGGAAGCGAAGGAGATCCAAAAGCTTCGGGAACGTCCTAACGGCGTAAGTGTTATAGCTTTGGCGACTGGTCAGAAAGCGACCATTGAAGAAGATATTACTTGTAAAGATCCATTTAAGATAAAAGCGGGAGGCATGGTGAACATGCAAGCATTGAAGAGCGGGAAGGTGAAACAGGTGGATGATGCTTACGACACCGGAATTGGAACTCAGTTTTCAGCTGAAACTAACAAACGTGACGAAGATGAGGAGATGATGAAATACATTGAAGAACAACTAGCGAAACGAAAAGGTATTTTATTTATTTGTTTAATTTTAGAATTTATCAGAATGTTGCATTATTCAACTACTTATGACTCTAAATGTAGGGTACATTTGGAGTCATATGTAGTTTGAATATTACCATATTAGGTTTAATATTTGGATCTATTAGAATGTTGCATTATTTGACTACATATTACTCTAAATGTAAAGTAGTGTGGTTAAATTAGGGTGCATTTACATCTACAGACATATTGTGGAAGATATCATATTAGGGTTCTGTAGCCAAATGGCAAAAATCTGAACTCTTATGGATTTGTCACATCTGTCTGTCCGTCCTTCTGTCTGTCTGTCTGTCTGTATGTCACAGCCACTTTATTCAGAAACTATTAAGACTACAGAGTTGAAACTTGGTAGGTAAGTGTATTCTGTTAACTGCTTTCCAAATTATGAACAAAAATAAAAATAATTTATATTAAATTTCTGGGGGGTCCTCATACATGGAACTAAAACTCATTTTTTTATCATATTTCCTACACGTGTGTCACGGCTATCTATAGAAATTTCTTTAAAAAAACATTGAGGTTTCTAAAACAATTTTTTCTCTAAGTCGATAGTTTGAGACCTATGCCCTTTCAAAGCAGTAAAAAGAGTGTGTCCCCCCCCTCCTCTAACTTTTAAACTAAAAAGTAAAAAATCTCGATAAAACATATGTTGTACATGTCAAAGAAAACTTCAACGAAAATTGGTTCGAACAAGATACAGTTGACAGTTTTTGAGATATACAAACAGTATGAAAAACAAACTGATGTTGGTAGTTAGTAAACTGTTTTACTTTATTTGTTATTTTTACAACAGAGCTATATTTTCCATTCAAGATTTGTGAATGATAATGGTACATCGCTTGCGAGTCCAACTCACGGTTGGCCAATTTTTTTGTATATAAAATAGTTAACTACTATGGTATGCATATATGTGGTTATGTTATGGGAGGCATAAATAGATCAGTATATTGTAAAGGTCATTACTATTTTGTCTGTAATGGAATGTATTTACTACATTCAATGCTTAAAGATATTATCGGGGCGTTATTGTCAATCAATGGTAAAGCTGTTTAGATTATGTTGTTGAATAATGTGATAAGTATAAGACGGAGGGCAACAGTGCATTCCATTGGATAACCTGGAGTCCCCTGCGAGTGCAGAGGAAAGCCACTGAGGGGGTTTTAGTGGGTAAAAATCCCACTAAATCAGAAGTCTCAAGGCATTGGTGTACCTTCAAAAATTTCACCCCCATCACCATAAAAAAAGTATAAGACACATCTCCTCGCCTAGTTGAGGCATATGTGTCCTCCTTTCTCATATTGATCAAAACCAGCTCACTTTTATATGAGGCGACCATCTCAGTCCTCGGAAGTAGCAACACATCTGTGATAGACTTCATACAGAACCCCTGTTCTATATGAAGTTGCGTACAATTGTCCATGGGCAGCAGTAACCACTTACCATCAGGTGGGCTGCTTGCTCGTTTGCTACTTCATATTTAAAAAAAAAAAACTGAATCTGTAAATGATGTAACAATCATTTCAATTTTAAATTGCTACAAAACCGAATTTGACAAATCCGCCTACTGCCTAGATGTTACATTATGCTCTTAATACATACATCACTTTGTTAAAGACTAAAGATAGTCATGCATTGAGCTGTAATATATATAATTATATTGAGATACAAATAATATTAAAGAAAACCTGTATCTTTGCAATTATTTCTCCTATAAGTGTAGGAGTAGCTATAGTTTTGTTTAGAGCAGTCTAAAAGCAGAGGAGACTAGTCTCTGAATTTTTTCCTATTATATATTGTAAATTTGGCTTTCTGTTGGTTTTTTTTTTTTGCTTGTTCTAAGTTGAGGCCGGACCTCCTAAACCCCTATTACATATGCCCATATGTATGACCTATTTGCTTGTTAACATTTTCATATAGACCTAGGATAAAGGGAGTTTTGTTTTTATTTAATATTAATGTAAAATGTGGATAAACTGCAGTATATAACTTGTTTGCTTCAATAATGTACTATGAATTCATAATAAGCTTCAGGATAACTTGATCGAACTAAAAACAAATCTGAAATACAAAGTGTCATCTAAATAATTGAATAAAACTATGGCTTCTCAAACTAGCATTAATTCCTTCTTAATGATGTTCTTATTTTTTAAAGTCCTAAAGACCTTAGAAAGTTCATAAGACATAACATTAAATTCATCTTAATTTCAATGTAAAGAATATTATTAATCTAGCAAGAGTGTAGTATCAGAAGATAGCATCAAGTATGTGACAGGGTGTGATATCACCAGACATAAATGTCTATACTTATTGTCACATAGTATTTAGTATCGTTTAGTTATTCTAATGAAGAACAATCTGGGGAAAATCATAAAAAAATAACTATCATTTTTCATAAATATTTTTATCATTTTTACAGCCAATGTTAAGGCTCTCATTGTAGGGAACATACTGTTATGAAGCTTAAATAAAATACATCCTTCAAAAACATAAAATTAAATCTTGAGTAAATGAAAAAAATATTGTATACTTTTTTATGTATAATTTAGGAAATAGATTCAAAGTAGTTACAGTCATGGTAGGAAAAATTTGCATAAGATTCTTTTTCCATATTCTGTATAACTGCAGGAACATAAAGCATAACCACATACTGTCCATAGCATCCCGAACAAATGGTGACATAATAGTAATATTCTTTTGGTCTATTCCCTGTTGCAAATGTGCATTTACCAGAATAAGTTCCAATTTTTGATTTTTTTTTACTATTTTAGATTGTGTATGATTTAACACAAGGTACATTTGTATGTAACAGCAGTATTAATGTCTCTTACAGAGGGTCATAATGACGACAAGAAGGATTTGGACGAAAACGATACATTGAAGTATTTGGCACCGGAAGAAGCAGCTTTGTTATCGTTACCAGAACATTTAAGATCCTCCTCTGCGCATCGATCAGAAGAAATGTTGTCCAATCAAATGCTAAGTGGAATACCAGAGGTTGACCTAGGCATTGATGCAAAAATAAAAAATATTGAAGCCACAGAAGAGGCTAAAATGAAATTGTTGTGGGAGAGGCATAATAAGAAAGATGGACCATCACAGTTTGTACCAACTAACATGGCAGTGAACTTTGTACAACATAATAGGTTTAATTTAGACAATACAAATGGTAAAAAGCGTAAAGTAGATAAACCTGAAGTAGTGAAAACTGAGGAAAATGGTATTGATGATGGAGTAGAAAAGATAGTGAAGAAAGCAAAGGGTGAACGTGCTACAGACGATTATCACTATGAAAGGTTCAAAAAGCAATTTAGGAGATATTAACAGGGTATTTAATCTTATTTTTCTATAGACATTATTCCATTTAACCTTAAACTCATGAGAATTAACACCAAACTGCCTTATAGCATTTTAGTCATAGTAAATAAATAAAAAACACGTAAATTTACGACAGTTAATTATATTACGATAATTCACTTTTAAATTTACTCCATGTTTAATATGGACACTTTGATCTACTAAGTCTTTACTAATTAGTCTAGTTGTAGTTTTCTTCAAAGTTTTGTCTCTAGCCCGATTCTTCTCTTTGTAATGAACCCTCCCCAATGCTTTTAGACTAACTCCAAAAACTTCTTCTTATCGGTATTTTTTTTTTTTGCTTATACCTAATACCTATTATTATCAGTTTTACTAACCTTCATATCGAATATTGACAAACAAAAATATTTAGCACAATAAAAAAGAAGGGTAAGTTAATCTTAAAATGTTTCTTCTCATAAAATACATGAATATGAACATGAAACTTGACAAATACACAAGTATAGAAAACTTACAAATGTTATTAATAACAAGTAGTAAATAATTTTATTTGTAAATTAATGAATGTATTAATTAAGGGTGTCAAACCTTTCGTGGTTCGACTGCGGCAGGACCATAACCACATCTTTTTCTACCTGGTAAGAGTAATGCCTTGTAATCCTTTTCTACCGTATGTATAATAGTAGTAATTTTGCATCACCTTTTAGCAAATGCTTAAAGGTGATGCAAAATTATTCATAAGGGTAGCTTCATCTGTGATTGACATCTGGTAGGAATCTATTGATTTTAGATGCCAGGAGACCGTATGCTATATACCTACAGACTTATTTAATAAATAAGTAATAATTTATTAATTCATTTAATAAATTTTCAGCCGAAAGTAGTGAATACTTGTTTCACAGGAATTGAATAAATGTTAGTAGTAAGAATAGCATGTTATTTTGATAATAATGTATGATAGTCACCGTATCTGTTGAATTGGTTATTTTATAACCGTCCAATTGGTAAGTCTGACTCCTAGGGCTGGATCACTGCCGAATATATATTAGAAATTGCAAATTAAAAGTTCTGTCAAACAGACAATGAACATAAGGCGTGGTTAGATATTTTTATTTATTAGAAAGGTTTTAGTAATCAGTAGTCAGTCATTGCGTAAGTGCAGGTATACATATGTATATATAATAACATTCACAATTGTTTTCTGTACATGTCCAAGGAGCGTGGAATTTTAATTTTCAAATATTCATAAATTTGTCAAATTATTACAATATTTAGAACTCTGTGGTTCAACTCCGGAGGTACCATTGGTCACATTTCTGTCTTATAATAATGGTAAGCGCTGTTCTTTTTGTATTTTCGCTTTAAGAGTGTGGTAAGGGAGACACGCTGATTTAAAACGTTCTAACTTAGTTTTCAGGGTTGGAAAAGTATCAGTGGTTGACCTCAGGTAGGATTCTAATGTAACCTAAGGGGTTGATCACAGGTATCCATAGGCGGCGTTTACCATTACACATCAGGTGGATTACTTGCTTGTTCGGTACTTCTAAGTTTGATTCCATGTCCTTTTTCCCACGCCTTTACTTACTGTCAGTTTGACAGAGATTTTAAATAAAATGGTAACGGCTTTGTATTTTCAATAAATCTGTTATTAAACATTTTTGTATTAATCTGAAATACTTAAATGCTGTTAATACTTAAAGGGAAAGGAATACAGTTTTAAACTTCGTTATAGTGTTTTATTTGTCCTTTTTTAAAGCGAACCGAACTAGTAGTTATAATTAATGAGCGTATTTTATGCAACATTAAAATAAGAGTAAACGTAATAAACTCAATTTTAATTATTTTTTCAAGAATATAGGCATCTTCTGCCTAGCTTTTTAAATCTAGTTTAAAGGAGGAATTTTGTTTTTTATTTTCTGCGTCTAGTGTATCCTACATACATTAAGGGGGAAACAAGTTTAGAGGGTCGAAATTTTGGTGTTTTTCGTGAAAATTTTGAACAAGGAAGGAAATTGAAGGAGTCAGAAGTTGTTTAAACTTGGATGGTGTTTTATTTTTAAGTAAACTTTCAAAATTTTCACGCAGTTTTCGCTGAAAATAGTGATGTTAAAGCTTGCTGTCCATGGACGATTGCCATCCGAGTATTTTGCTGGTGGGCATTCCTGAAGTTGCAATTTTTCTCTATAACAACAATTTTTTCCCCGTGAATATGTTTCCTAAGAATATGAACCTAATTGTGACGAAAACATAATGAAAATTGCATGTTTTTGAGGCTGTTAACAGAATGTCAATTTTATACCATATTTTTTCATCGATTTTGCTTAAAAAATATAATGCCAAAAAAATTCAGAACACTTATGCCAAAAGGGAGTATGTTTTCTTCTTCCTCTTATTCTTACAATAATATGGTAATAAAAGATAAAAATTGTCATAATTGGAGTCATCAGTGTCAGCAGCAAGGAAAGAAGTTTCAGATATAAGACTTGAATCGCTATTGTACACAAGTTTCATTCTTCTTTTTGTTTTAGATCAGACTTGTCTCCCTTTTCTATTTTTGTTTATTTATATCTTTTAAAAGTGTATTATTTATAGGAGAAGCTTCTTTTATGGCTCTTACATATATACAAATACATTGTGATTTGTGTATGCTATAAATAATAATCCTTTAAAGATTCGGAAAAAATATATGAAAAAAATCATCGCCCTCTAGGGATGTATACGACCCCTGCACGATAGTAACGTTCAGGCTTTATCTTTACCCGTGTACGATCTTGATGTTCTTGGATGTAAGGATTTTAAGGTGATTATTTATTATAATTAAAAGAAAAAAAAAGAAACATATTTATTACTTATTTAAACGTTAAAAAAAACAAAGCTAATTTAACACAGTCCTATTGAACTAATATCGAGATCAAACAAAATATTATTTGTAAAGTACTAATTTTAATCAGTTTTTTTAATTGCTTCAATCAGACTTTAAAGTAATTATAGGGGAAGGTAGAATAAAAGGTAGAATCGTACGGTTTCCACATATTATTTTTTAGTTATTTTATTTTTTCATGAATCAATTGCCTGACAGCTTAAATTTATAGTCTAACTATCTGAGTTATAAAAAAATGACAGATGATTTCATCTGATGTTTCAACCATAACTATGATTTGAACTAAATCTGGAATATGTACGAATCTGCCCCAACAACGGGGCACCTATATACAGTGTTGGGGGTACCTTTGTACGCTGTGGGGTAGTTCCGTACATGCGATTAAAACGACACATATAAATCAAAATTCTTTTATTAACAATGAAATTAAACACAAAAATAAAGATTTAACTTCTATTAAACAAAAATAAAATACTTTTCTTATAGTCAACAAAAATTACATAGCTTTTCTATGTAAAACAAAACTTGAATGATTTTTCTTAAAATTAACCAAAATTTAATTACTTCCCTCTAACCATTAAACATAAAATTGCTTCATTTTCTACGTAAATTAGTTAACTTAAATTTAGAATCACATTTTTCAGTCTTTGGTGCGGCAGCAAAATCTTTGTCACTAAAGGCTAATTCATTAAAAGGCCATATTCTGGGTTTGTTAAACCCGCTTGTGATATTTTTTGCTGTGAATGACTCGAAAAATGCAATTTTCACAAGCTTTGGAATGTTGTAATTTGTCAATGCTTTGCCTGGGTTCAATATATTATGCCAATTATTGAAAGCAATTTTCAACTTTGATTTAAATGGTCCAAAGACTCCCACATCAAGTCGTTGTATGTGGTAGTCATCAAGGTATGTGGTGGAAAAGATAGGTAAATTATGCCATTTTCTTTGGCCTAGTTAATGACTTCAAGAGAAACATGGCTTTCGTGGTTGTCACACAACAATAATATAGGGTTATAGGAGACTAATATATCGCTATTTATCCAGTCACTTTTATTTGCAGCGCCGAGACTTCCTTCGGTGCTCCTTCGAGAAAATTATCTTTGTAATGAACGCGTGGAAACACGAAAAGTGGTGGAATGGTATTTCCACTGGCAGATATAATGCCACCAAAAGTAACGAGCTCGCCTCTTTCAGCTGATACAATTTGTCCGACTTGTTTTAGATATCTTGGAGCCAAGACTTTGGGAGTATCTAGAACAGTAGATACACCTGATTCGTCGAAATTATAGATTCTGTCAGACGTTAATGGATGTCGCTCCAACACTGTCTTTAAGTTGGTATAAAACTCGGTAACCGAAGTTTTGTTAAACGCAAAAGATCTGACAGCGCTTGTATTTTCGGTTTTGCATAAACTGAGTTCCGGGTTTCTTCTGCGAAAACCTTACATCCATTCTTTACCAGCCATCTTATTTTCTTCCCACTTTGCTGGATATTTCAAACACAAAGATTTAGCATACTCATATGCTAGTTTTCTTGTTTGAATCGTCGTAAGTCCATAATGCATCTTACAACATTTGATAATATAATCATTTAGCAGTTTTTCTTCTTCCATAGAAAATACTTAGAAACTTGTATATTTAGAGTCAAATGTACGGTTTCTTGACCCTTCAGCATCATTGCTATTCTTGTATTTTTTTACTCTGCTTTCTAATGTCGACAATTTCAAATTGTACATGTCCGCAGCTTTTCTATATAACAATACTCCTTGCATAACATCCTGTATTGCTGACTGCATGGATTCTTCATCCACAGCTTGTCTACTTGTATTTTTTGGTTTATAAGTCCGCACCATGTTTCTGTGAAAAAATAATAAGAAATAGGTATTAAAATATACTTACACCGACACCGACGATAGCAAAACACACGACAAAAATAATGCAAAAATTAGCAATTAACACGCTAAATCCTACCTACCTACCAGTTGAAGAACATTCGTACGCGTTCAAATGTGCCCCATCTAGTTCTGTCCGAAAGTACCCCACTAACTAAATAACAACAAAATATAACCTCTTTAAATATTAAAAGGAAAACGTCATAAATTAAGTATTGAAAACGTATCTTAAGTATTTTGCTACTTACTGATAGAATACTCTAAACGAAAACTTATTTAATCTATGGTAACAATAGACAAAAACATTGATCAAAAAATTACTTACCGAGCGCGGAAACACGTTCACTAAACTCTCACCAGTGCGAATGGCGCGAAACTACGTTGACGTTAAGTTGGTACCTCGACTCACGCACACATACGAAAGCAAGACCGTACGTTGTTTCGTTCAAGTTTTATTTTGACTGTATGAATGTGCCCCGCGTACGAAGGGTAACGATCTTCCCCTACTATTTTTTATGCTAGTTGGCAAAACTATCATAAAAAATAGTAGTTTAACCGTCCACTTTCTACCTTCGCTTGTATACTTAATAGTAATATGTGGTCTACGGTGCTGGTTAACGACGTGATCATACTTTTTTGTTTGATTAATAGTTCAGTAAACTTTGTTGTTAACTGTTTGTTGACCCCCAATAAACTGGGATAAAAAAAAAACATTTTGTTTTTCCTTGAAAGACATAGGTACACGTCGCACTTTTCGCACCTAATCTTTGACCGGCTTTTGCATTTCTCCATTCGACAGGCACGAGGACTATCAATCTCATCGAAGTTTGGTAGGTGGTCATAGCCATCATATCTTCTAGCTTGACAGGGTTGGTTTGATCTTGGGAATTTCTAATTATTATTCGGTTCTTGTGCAGTCTCATCGTCACTTTTGCTAGGTCTTCTAGGACGAATAGGCGTATTTGTAAGCCCATCGGCTATTTGCATTCGAAACTAGCAAATCCATTATTCTTTGATTTGGGATAGCAGATGCAATGCAATCCAAATTGTTTAAACGCCATGCATTGGATACGGCCAGATCAAAGAAATGGAGTATTACTTTTAAAGCTTCTTACAACAGTTTTGTTACAAAGATTAGATTACGTTGCTTCTGTTTGGCGCTAAAGCTTATTGAGGCTTTTACACAGTCGTCGTAGACGTTTCATCGAGTTAGTAAACACGAGTACCATCACCAAATCCGGAATACCGTTGAAAAGCTTATTTTAAGTTGTTGAAAAATTATTGTACATTCTCTTCTTCTTTGAACTCTAACTTAACTCCTCGGGTTTTCTAAGACTTATATTACTGTGCCTGTTTCTGAATGATCTCAGCCAATCAGCTCC
Organism: Cecropterus toxeus; assembly: GCA_018249875.1. NCBI lineage: Eukaryota > Metazoa > Arthropoda > Insecta > Lepidoptera > Hesperiidae > Cecropterus > Cecropterus toxeus. Next base: position 7,918 of record DWNE01001165.1, on the reverse strand, counting down.
TCCAATTTTCGGTGTTCTGTTTTAGGTCGACCCATTCTAAACTTATTATTTTTATTTGCATTAGATCTTTTTGTTTATTATTTAGTCACGGTTGGAAAGTTTATATACTATGTGTAATAGACATAATGAACGAAGCGATTGATTCGCTGTGTACCCTACGATTTTGAGCCATTGTGTGCAGACACCACTTTTTAATCTATAAGGTTACATAACTATTAAACATATCAAATTCAAAGGATATTTATGTCTAAGTTACTACGAAATTGTTACTTGACACATAGAATAAGTGCAATATAATCTAAGTCATAGTTGCACAAATTAATCAAGACTAGGAGCCACTCGGGCAAATCATGAACTAATGACGAGCCGGCCGCCAGAAGTTTAGGTAATTAAAGAATTGAAAGAACTGCTTCCAAACTTTCATTTGCAAGGCGGTTTCGATTTTTTGTTTTATTATTATTTAGTATTGAAAAAGTTTGTTCACATATATAGGTCGAACCAAATAAGCTGGCACATTTCAGAGCGTTTAAGCGCAACTCTTCGTACATATTTATATTAATGCAGCGGTAAAAGTTCAGCAAGTCTCCACACATCTGACACATTTTCTTAGCGGCAATTTCTATGCATTCTTTTACAAAATCGCCATCATTAAAGGGACGACTTCTGATTACTTTGTCGATCAACGAACCATCTTTAAATAAAAGTCAAGTTCATTGGCTATAGCATTTTTACTAGAGTCTTCAGTCTGATCTTTGGCAACCTCATTAAAGCAGCCCCAAAATGTTTCATGAATACCCATGCCATAGTCTGCTCTTTTCTTCATTGAAGGTGAATCGCCTTCACTGCAGACTGAATCCTCTTCATTGGAAGTTAGTTTAAGACTCCCCAATAAGAGTCTTTGGCGAGCCTTTTCTGCTTGTATTACCCCAAAAAAATTGGTCTTGAACCTGGGGTCCAATAATGTAGCCAGGAAATACTTTGGATTTTCATCAAGATGTTCGAAGCGTTATTGCAATTGAGTTTTCAGGGACATTAGAAATTGTAATTGTAACTTTGCGAGAAATTTCTTCTTTTTGAATGTACCTCATCAAAACCGTCACATGAGGTATAACTTTTTAAATGCATGACAAACCTGAGCTCGTGATCTTCGTTATTTCCTCGAACGGTTTGAGGAGGATGATGCATTGCTCCATTAAACTCCATTGCTGAGGAGTCAAGTTACTGAGTTTATTGTGGTCTGCTATATACAAAGAAATAGCGCGTTTCTGTTCTAGCAGCCGCTCTTGTAAATAGTACGTCGAGTTCCAACGTGTACTGATATCTTGCACCAACCGATGTTCTGGTAACTACAACTCTGTTTGAATTGTCTTCAGGTTTTCTTGTGCTAATCCTAAATGTTTGAAATGAGTGACGATACCTCTTGAGGCAATCAGCATCTCTAATAAATCAGGTTGAGTTTTAAGTGATTCGGTAATGACCCGCTGGAGAGAGTGAATAAAACACCGAGCTGAATCGTATTCAGCCACTTGAACTCCTTTTATCATGTTAGCTCCACTATCATGTACAATAACGTGTATTTTATTTAACGGGATTTTCCAACGTGCAGTTATAATGTTAAGTTCGTTAGCTATGTTTTCTCCGGTTGGAGATCCTGAAAAGGGCTTCATTGCCAAAACGCCATGTTCCAATTTGAAATCTGGAGATATCCAATTCTCAGGTATGTTTCTCTAACATCCTTATGAGGTCTAACGTAGGAAAAAAAACAACATACCGAGGTAAAATATCACTATTTGCATAAAAAAATATTATTTTACTTACAAAAACAGTGACATAACCTGGCGCCCAACCCAAAATTTTTGGTAGATTTCTAAAACGCCTAATGTCCTTAGACAAGTACATAAGCAGTTATAGTGCTTGACGCCCAAACGCAAAAGTACTAAGTCTGAAAAACTAAAATACAATGTTTTACTTGACAAGATATTTTTTGTGTGCTTGACATGGAAGAGAATATTATTTCGATTGTCAAAACTTCAAAAAAAAGTTCTTGTGGAAGAACATTGGGCTGCTATACCTAATGAAGGTATTGATTTTATGTGTTCTGGTGAGCACATTGGAATCATTCAAAACCTACTCTTCATCTTCCATTTCGTCTTCAAGCCATTGACTTATCTGCTTTTCTTATTTTTCTCAAATCCATCTAAAAATTATCAAAGATGATCAGTAACATCAGAAAATCAAATAATTAGCTAGAATAAAGAAAGATTTTATAAAATATAAACTTTTTATTATAAATTACACTTATAAATAGTGTAATAATTTATATGAGTAGTCCACTTACTAAATATACTAAATTGATTGACTAATAATAATGAATAAAGTAAGTTAAGAAAACGTAACATTATAATAATTCTAAAGTGGTATTACCTAGAAATTATTTGATCCCTTTCAGGACGGCAAAATAAAAAATGCCGATTTTGAAAAAGATTTTCACTATATAAATTCGGTAAAAATAGTTTAAAAATCCCTCTTTCGTTCCCTCCAACCCAAACATAGCGGTTTTACTTGTCATAGCGTTTATCTAAAGAAGGAGTAACAACTGGTCGATATCTCTTCTTTAATGGTCCAGGGACAGATTCCTCATTTTCTATTATATTACGGGATCGCTCACATCCATCCTAAACCATAGCAAGTCCTTAACTTTTTCCGTTGACTTTTATAGTGATTTTTGCACTGCTTCCATTCGTTAGCAGCTGCCAGGTCAATAAAATGAATCAATACCTTAACTGTCCATTTTTTAGTCTTTTGAAAAGTGCGATAATATTATAATAGTTGGTAGAAGATATCAACCCTCCCATATTTTTATGGTAATTAAGAATTATCTGGGGAGAAGGGACTTGTACGTATTTTTTTCCTTTTTATCCAAACTAGGAACTTTTACGATATGTTCTCCTGCTTCCAGTCGCAAGCTACAAGGACTACATGCATGTACATGGTGGCAGCGGTGTGTCTTATAATTACTAATTATACGGTAAAGTGTTTTTACTTTGATTTTTTTCTTTTTAGGTATCTTCAGCTTTATTTTTCTAATTTTCTGTTGTTCTGCTATTTTTTTTTATTTGAGTGTCAGTCAAGATGGTACACTTTTTCTTTTATTCTAGATAGTTTTTGGGGAGCTTTTGGCCTTACGTCCCAGAGCTTGATATACATACTGGAGGACGAGTTTGCGTGGTAGTTTCAGGAGTTGGAGATGTTTTTTTTTTGTACTGGTTCTGGTTGTACCAATTCTTGGGTAACGTTGTTGTCATTTACTTCTAACATGGTTATTTCTGGTCGATCTGTTTCTTACTCTGTTGATGCTGATCTATCATAATTGCAAATGTTTTTCTTGGGGATTCCACATGCTTTACTATAAGAAATGTTTTAGCGGTTCTTTTAATATACAAGGTACGATTTAACATCAATATAAAACCAAAGCTGTTAAATGGAAAGTTATTGTTTGAGGCAACAATATGAGGTAATTTTTTTTTCTTCCTCAGCAGACAACTCCGAGAGTATTCCGTATTTCGGGTCGAGTATGTCTTGTTTCTAATCGCTAACAAGGTTTTTTGTAACATTTCTACGTTATTGTATGGTATTTTTTGTATGGTCTTGTGCCAAGAGGTCTTTGATGGTAGGCATTATGTCCAATATAATCCAGGAAAAAAACGAACCAATGTATAAAAAGGCAGTATACAGACATTTACGAATGTCGACATGCATTAATTTTAGGTCGCTGGTAGTCCAAAATTTAATTTGAATTCTTGCGTCCTAGTGGCAATAGATACAGGTGTAAAATATATAAATTCTCCTTCTTGCGTGCAGAGGGTTTGGCGACCGGTCAGCCTATTGCACTTTCACTTCAAGATCCCGTGACCACCACACAAAATAATTATTATATAGGCGTCCGTGACGAATACAGAGTAATCAGTCTGACTGAATGTGAAAGTGTAATGACAGAACGTCAATATTTTTGAATTTTACTAATTCAGTATTTCGGCTAGTTATAAATACTGAACAACAGACTGTGGACTAATTTTTATACAGTTTCAGATTTATTCTTAGAACAGCTGATAATTTACAATCTAAAGGATATTTAACAAAATATTTTAAATACCATGAATAAATATATTTGCACAATTATGAAGCGTTGTTCAGGCGCCATTCTATTCATACTGAAATGCCAAACCAAACTAAACACAAGTCACTTGACAACTGACAAAATGACCGCCAGTTAAAACAGTGTTGCCAACTTACAGTTCTATACCTGTAAATAACACCCTTCATATTATGATCATATTTTGTAGAGGTCATAAAATACCAAGATAATATTAGTCTCTTTCGTGGTTGTGTACCAATAAAAGGCCATACGGAATTTTGAAAAATAAATATTGGTGGAACGAAACTTCCGGAAACAGGCATGCAAATTATACAAGTTGTTGTAACTCCTCGTTCAGTCGATGTAACCCGCGCTACTAGTCTTTGCTGTTTTACAAACACTCGTTTCATCGAGGCTGTAAATTCGATGTGTCCTTTTTACCGTAGAATAAAACTTGTCTACTACAGGTTTGTTAAGCGCGCGTTGGAACAGTTGAAGCAGATTCAGAAGCACGAAGGGTGATATCTTAGTGTCTCTGCCTGAATCGTTTCAGCCAATCATTACCTGCCTTTTCGCTTTTAAAGGAATGGTTTTTCAGCTAGTTGATGTGCTAAAGGTTCCTTTTTTGTTAATCCATACATTATAGTCTTCATATTATTTTAAATATGGTATACAAGCTAGTTAAACTGTTCTGTTGGTGCGCGGTGTGTGCCTATAATATCGGCAGCGGAAGTTTTACCACTCCCATCAAAAACATAAAGGTAAAATAAGGCCAAGTTTTTGTCTACTTAGTCTACAAAAAAATTGAGATCTAAATAGCTACCAAGCTCAGTACATTATTCTGAAATGTTAACGTACAAGACTACATGAAGTCTTTAGATAAATAATTTACCTAAAGACTTCATGTAGTCTTGTACGTGAAAACAGAGGATGTGTTCGTGTATTTTTTGGCATATTTCAGGAGGCACTGTATTTGCTTTCGGGTGGCATCCTCTCTTATCTATTGGACTCTCCCCTTCATTAAGCAAATCACAAAGTCTGCGAACTCTGGCTTCTGTAATTCCATACAGGCTGATAAATGCTTTCTTGCAGACTTTAACTTTATCAGTTTGTTTTAAAACATAGAATTGAAAGGCATTTTGCCTCTGTGTAGCATTTTCTTTTCGAGGACGCCTCTGTTTTATATCTGACTTATCAATAAGTGTTTGAAGAAATATATCCTGCTCATTTTTGGTTAAAAAACAGTTCATTTTTGAAATGCAAAAGTCCATGTCATCTTGATTGAAATTCGCAAAACATTCCTTCTTACATCTGCAATAATTAAGCGATATATTAGGTTTATATAGACCCATTTAAAAAAACATAAACTGAATAAAGGTTTATGGTAAACTTGCCTGCAATTTTCACCAGTAGATCTTGGAGCTATTTATTTTCCTCGATACGTATGTGCCTGACCTTTAACTTTAGAATTTTTTATAACATTCCTTTTATATTTTGTAGGATTACACGTTCTCTTCTTTTTCGGCTCACCATCACTCTCAGTTTCACTTGAAGACATTTTTTAAAGCAAAAATTACTTTTCTCTTAAAATTGTAAAAGACAAGTGAAGTTCAAATGACAACGACAATAATAACGATGGTTTACAAAAATTTCAATATTGTTGAACCAATCAAAACAAAGCAAATTTAAAATGTCAATCTCAGTCATAAACTACTCCTGCCATCTAGTGATGCATGCAAAAACCTCTTAAGTCATTGACTAATGTTGTTTTAGCAATGAACGTCTTTCACGCGGTATTATTAAAAGAGGAAGGAATGTATTGACTTAAGCGGTTTTTACCCAGAATACGCATCTACCTTTGAGGAAGCATTTTCTGCAAAAAAACGCATGTTGGAAAAAATGTGACTTAAGTGGTTTTTGAAATGACCGATTCAATTTAAAATACAATTTCTTGTATTGCTATAACCCTTAAATGCACGATTTATTGAATTTTACTAAAAATAATATATTATATTCAGGTTAACAGGTATATTCATAGAAAAATAATAAAAAATCAGTACACTTATTTCACCATTTTTTAATTGAAAATATTAGTGTTTCAAAAATAATTCACATGCATTACAGTGACAAATATACATGTTTTAATTATTTGTATTATTGACACATCTATTCACATATATGTATTTCTTTGTTATAAATATACTAAATACGAATTAATTATTATAAAATAAAAAAAACAGTTTGATTTTTTTTAACAAAAATAAATCTCGCATTTGGAGCATTTCATTAAACTCAAAAGCTTACATGTAGGATATTGACATCGTCTTCTCGTCTCACTTCTTATTTTCTCGTAAGCAATTTTGTCAAGGCGAACACGTCTTTAGTTGGCTTGGCAGGTAATCAGGCATTTCGTTTCTTTTGCTACTTCCTCAAAACTCCAGCTGCTTGATCTTCCCCTCTTGTTGTCTCTATGGGTTCCAAACTTGGTAAGTGTGTCAGATCGAAAATCTGATAAGCTCATGAGGCTTTTTGGATTAACACCATTTTGTTTATTTACTTACTGATATAAGACCCAAGTTATTCTAATGTAACTAATACTAAATGACCCAATGACCCAATGAATAATTCTAAGGTAACACTTTCTGGTCTTCATACTTATACGGTATCGTCCAAGAAATCAATCGTCCATAAGATCGACTCCTCCCGTATGCGAGTTATACTGCCGTATAACTTTAGGACAGGAGATTTACAATCTTGTTTTTTTCTTTTTTTTATCGTATCTTTCTGTTTTTGAAGGTAATTTGCAGTTCTTTCCCAATCAGTTTCTTTGGACAGTACCAATACAATATGGTATAAATTGTCTGTCGTACCATTGTCTGTAAAACGCGTATGTCCTTTTCTCGATAGCCTTTCATAAGAGACATAACGACATTTTTGGGCGTCGTATGTTCAGTCTCGTCCTTTTTTTCGCAGTAACTTGAAGTTTGACGGTATATCCAGGATTGGTGCATAATTTGAATAACATTATGCCATATTTGTGTCTCTTTATCTTTATATATTGACAAAAGTATTCGACCTCGAAATGGCACCAAACACTCATCAATACATAAATTTTCTTAGGGGTAGTAAAGCAAATTTAAATTCAAAGTTTATCACATTAGGTAACGCCCACGCCCCCTAACCAATCAAATCGTTCGTAATGAGAAAGTCGAGTCCACATGATCAGTTGAACCACGGTAATAATAGCGTTACCGTGGTTGAACGAGTTTTTTCTAACGCAACGATTGTGTCCGTAGGTTTACAAGTTTTTGACTCAAAATCAACTAAAGATTACCGTGAAGAGACAGGTTCCTTGAGAGGTTCAAAAACATTACGCCTAAGCTTGAATCAGGAAGCGTTGTTGCCATGGACAACGCTCCCTATCATTCTGTTAAACTCGAGAAAATCCCGACAACCGCTTGGAGCAAACAGAAAATAATAGACTGGCTAAAAACCAAAGAGATATCAATGGACATAACTTATTTAAAAAAAGAATTATTGAAAATAAGCCGCCGAAATCGCCCCACAATATGATAAATAGATGAAACTACTAACGAAATAACGGCGTTGAAATTCCTCGTCTACCTCCGTACCACTGCAAACTGAACTCCATTGAGTTGGTTTGGGCTCAAATAAAAATATATTGCTGCCAATAACTCCACGTTCGAAATAGCTGTAAATAGGGTGAGGTGGATTAAGAGTGCGCATTTTAAGTTTGGGGCTCCATAAAAAGTAAAATATCAT